>VURO01024570.1:0-10026 GCA_015108175.1 Pelvicachromis taeniatus | reverse complement strand
ATGATTGTTGGGTTTTTCACTGTATGTATTATTGTAGGGTCTACCTTACAATGTAAAGCGCCTTGAGGCGACTGTTGTTGTGATTTGGCGCTATATAAATAAAATTGAATTCAATTCAATTCACAAAATATCCTTGGAAAAAGTAAACTGAGTAATAGAAGCCCCAATTTACTGTATACTTTACTATATTTACTGTATTTTTCTTTATTGTTTTACATGTTTAAACTGAACACCAACATTTTACTGCATTTGTATTACAAGAATATGAACATAAATGAAGCCCAAAAACTTTGGAGGAGCTGCAGTTTTACCTCCAGTTCTAAAAACATAACATCAGACGTTCCTCTGATGTCCACTGGAGGCTGGCTCCAAACACAAGTCGGTCCTCTCAGACTCTCATGTTAAAATCTCCAACTTTACAGCAGTTTCATAATATCTTTTGTAAAGATAATCTCTCCTGAAAAACATTTTTACGCCTCACTGATTTCAACCTTTAAGAGTCTTTTCACTAAATCTTTGATATGGCAGCGGGTAGCTCCAACTTTTATGCAGCATTTACGCGCCTTCGCAGCCGTTCACCTTCACTTTTAAATCACACGCACCTAAATCATCTCAATATGATCCTCAGCTAAAGGGAACACACTTAGCAAGGTGGACAGATCTGAACTGAAGGAAACCCGGAGCTGACTTAAAACAGATTTCATGAGAAGAAACGCATGAAAGAAAACCCCAGACTGGGAGTGTGGGATGATCTGGATGAAACACGGGTCTCTGTGCTCCAACCCACTGGGATTTCAGCCTGCAGGGAACACAACTGAGGAAGCTCAAAGGACACAAACAGAGAGCCAGCCAATGGGGGAGCTCTGATGTGCTGATGCAAAAGCCACACTGCTGCAGGGTGTTTCATCAGTCAGCCAGCAGATGGTGATTTATTAGCGCTGTCTGAGAAGTCACAAGTGCACAGTCAGTTCGACGACGAGACATTTAAAGGTTTTATTCAGTGGAATCATTTATTCATTGTGAGCCACGTGGTCTTTTTGACAGGAGGAAAGCTGGAGGGCGTCAACGTCACTAATCAGCACAGCATGTCGGATCATTTATTTATGCAGCAGTTTGAACCAACCAACGCTGAAGGATGACGTCGCACTTAAACAACAGTGAGATTCCCGGCAAGTTTCGACTCGGGCTAATCTCTGCAGCTCGTCTGGTCACTTCGAACCGTCAACACACAATGAGAGACAACCACATGATTTTCATGGGGATGTGTAAAAATGACAAAAGGGTTCTCGATTTCAGATGTTTTAAAACGGCATGAAATCACCACTGAAAAATCTGAAAATGAGAAAATCCTGCACAGGCAGGAGGGTCTGCTAAACTCACTGGGTTTCTCTACCTGAGCACTCAAAGCTTTCTTTTCTTTACACAACACGCGTCACTCACACATTCATAAAAGCACTTTTTCCCATCTAACATTCACACTCTCAAATCCAGATTTAGTCTTTTAATGTTTTAATATTTTTTTTATATTATGCTACAATAGAGCATGCGTTTGTTATTGGTGGCTTAGGTGGTAGAGCGGGTCACCTCCTCACCGGAAGGTCGGTGGTTCGATCCCAGGCTGCTCCAGTCTACATGCCAAGTATCGTTGGGCAAGATGCTAACCCCATGTTTGCCTACTGGTGATGGTCAGAGGGCCCGGTGGCGCCCGTGTCCGGCAGCCTCGCCTCTGTCAGTGCGCCCCAGGCCAGCTGTGGCTACAATGTAGCTTGCCATCACCAGTGTGTGAATGACTGAATGTAGTGTAAAGCGCTTTGGGTCCTTAATGACTATGAAAAGCGCTATACAAATGCAGTTGTTTTATTGTGGGCTTCAGTTTTTTCTAGTTTCTCTTTCTTCTCTATAAACATTCATTTAATGGAATATCAGTTCTAATCCATCCGATTCTGCCGTGTCGCACTGAGAGACGTGATATTGAAAAGTCTGTTAACTCACAGTCGGCATGTTTGCCGCTGTCTTCATAGACTTAAAGGTACAACCAGGTAAAGAGCTGCTATGTTACCAAAGTTTAAAGCACACACACATTCATACAGCACTCCTAATATCGCACTTTTCCTCTCACATACACTCCAGCTGCCCACATTGACTGCAGCAGCTGTGTTGCTTTCAGTCTGTATTATGTGTTTAACCTATTTTTACATAGTCTACTATTATGTCGGTGCAAACACGGTCACGTGAACTCAGTTGTAGCTTAATTGAACCCTGGGTTAGCTTAGCAAGCTGTTCACCATCAGAGCATTTATCCTTAATGTCAGTGAAGGGGTAAGTGGAGAGTGCAAAGAGGGCGTGGGTACACGTGTCCCAGAGTTTCAGGGCTGTAAGTGTGAAAGAGCCAGTCTAGTGTTTGGAGCTGCTAACAGGTGCTGCTGGTCCTGGGATACAAAATTAGAAATACCTGAGAAATACTTCAAGGAAAATACACACGTGAACTTTTTCAATCACTTCCAGTCATAGAGGTATTCAGAAATTTAGACTACTGGTGTCAAAGGCCGAACTTGAGATGATTATTCGTGCTTTTATGGCTGCCTGTCTGCATTACTGTTGTGACGTGTTTTAACAAGCCAGCCTTGGATGGCCTTCAGACTGTGCAGAATGCTGCAGCAAGACTGGCATCAACAGAAGATCGCATATCGCTCCAGTTTGTCCTCTTTTCACAGGTAAATTTGAAGTTTCACTTTAAATGTGTACTTTTAGGGCCCTACATGGTCAGGCTCCCAGCGTCCCGCTGACCTGCTGAAGCCTCATTCTTCTTCTTTCGCAGGTCATCGGGTCAGAAAGCTGGCGGCTGACCCCAGTCACTCAGGAAAAACTCCACTCGCTCTGTTTTATTCTACTGCTTTACATTGCTGTGACATGATATACTTTTTCTATTTTATTTGTATCTATATCGAGATAGATGCATAGATGTTCTGCAGGCATGTGTGGCTGCTCCAGGCTCCAGTGTGTCTACAGGTTTATTAACCTTTCATCTTTTGTCTACGTATTCCCGCCATAATGACTGTTCATGCCATTTTCCCCTCTGCCCTACTGACCTCAGCTTGAGCGCATAAACGTATGGATAAAAAGACACTTGTTTTAAACACACGCCACGCTGGAGATGTTGCGACTTCTCCCTCTTTCTCACATCCTGCCCCTGCCTGAGAGTTTAGGCCTGGCTGCAGGAAGCACCCAGCGGCTCGCTCTCAGACAGATCTCATTCACAGGAGCAGACGCCTTCTGGGTCTGATGTGCTAATAGGCTAATGAAGATCCCCTTTTCTTTTTTTTCATTTTCAGCACAATTGAAGCCGTCTAAAGAGATAAAGATTAATTAGCTCAGAGGGAAATGAAAAGTTAGAAGGAGACACTGAAGCAGGCACGTAGATGAAAGGCTGGTGGTGGAGTTGGCTAACGCTCAACGTCAGGCACGGCAGATTATGCGTCTGAGGATGAGTGTGTTTCTGAGTGCATCCAAGTGTGGTGTGTATGTTTGCCAGAGTGTCTACATGCATGTGTGTGTTTGCAGCTAACGCACACACACACACCCCAGAGCCCTTCTCAGCAGGCGTCCCTCTCCTCCCTGCAGAACCTGTCAGCTCTCTCATGCTCTGAATCCATCATTAAAATGTAAAGGAACAGTCAGAGACACACAGTAGCCTACTTTTTCTTTTTTTTAATTAAAATTACTTTGCAAAGTTTAAGAAGTTTACTAAGGCCGGAATAGTAATGGAAAAAATAAATACATATAAAAGTTCAAACATACAAAGATATAAACACAAGTAACATTTAAAATGAAATAGGATTAAAAACAATTTTAAAAAAGTCATCATAATCGCGACTAAATATTATGTAACATTTAAGATCGTTGAGTTAAAATAACCCAAAATGCACCTTGGTATCAGGACTGTATAACCACATATCAGAGTCATGCACACTCTGGGCGGCGTGCTGTGGTGACCCCACCCTGGATGGATGGAGGACTTTCTAGGCCCTGCCGAGCATTTCCAGATACTGGGCAGACATTTCACTTTGATGTAGGTGAAGCTGCATGAAACTCTTTCACTTCTAACAGCATCTTCATCCTGAAGAGGAAACGTCTGAGCGATAGAGGAGCTTATTTGAGGAACACAGAGGAGGAAAGCCGGCAGTGTGGGATTAAACAAAAGAAGGCACGAAGCCTCTCTACTCTTGAAACACTGTCCTAATTTTTTAAAAGCCTGCTGTTGGCTGAAAGGAAATCTTTCATGGAGTGCTTATACTCCCTTTGTTACAGAATATTGGCTAATCTGAAGCAGCTCTGCCCTCGTGAAACACTCTCTGGCACTGAGCGCAGCATAAATTAACATTTGCTCTCTGCCTAAAACTTGGCCGCGTTCCTCTCGACTCATTTGGGCCACTTATCCGTCCCACTTTTTCTTTCCCGCCCACCGCCGTTCTTTTCTCTTTGTTCACTCTTCTTCTCTGTATTCCCAGCCGGTCCTGTGGATGTGTCCCTGCCTGACACAGTGAGCTGTGCATGTCGAGCTTTTCTTCGATGATACTAACTTAACGATAATCTACTCGAAGACCACAGAAGACCAAGCGATGCCTCCCGTCTGCACTTCCTACCATTCAAAACAGGCTTTCTGTGAAACCACTGAACACACTGTCACTTTGTCCCGGGATCAAAGGACGACTAGACTATTACATACCGTATATCTTCCAATAGTAGCCCCGGTATTTATTCAAAAAACTATTCGGACGGCCCGGCATTTAAAAGAGACCGGCAGTTGTGTCATGGTCGGAAAACTAGTTCTCAGGGAGATGGACTCATGAGCAGACACAGCAGGTACGTTTAACAACACTTTTATTTCACGAGGAGGAAAACGCCGGGGGGAGTGGGGACCGGGGACCAGGGGGAAAAGAAAAACCAGGCGAGGAGACTCTGAAACAAGATAAGAGAAAAGAGGGTTACCGTGAGCCTAAGCATTATTGACTGGGGGGAGCAGCTGGGATAATGGGCATTCATACAAGGAGGTATGGCAGGTTTCTGCATTGAGGAGAGGGGGTCCAGGGGTGTGAAGAAGATCCAGATGGGGTTTTCACCGAGTGGAACAGCAGCTACCTCCGGACAACCAGACTGGAGCGGGTCTCTAAACACATGGAACATGGAGGACTTTCTAGGGGAAAAAAACAAATCTCAGTCAAGTACTCTTAATAACTTGGAGCCTGTTACCGCCGTAGATCACAAAACGAACTGGCGAGGGATCCCAGACCGCCGAGAGAATAAGAAGCTCCACCGTTGACTGCAGAACTCGGAACAGCTGGGGCACGGAGCCCCCTCCCCACGGGGCGGAGCTGCTGAAAACAGTAGGAACCTCCACACCCCAATGGACCATGACAGGTTCTTGGAGACCGGCTCTTATTCTCTTCTCAGATGGAATGATGATGGGTAAACGGAGTTCATGTGGCTGTAAATACGGTATGGTACCGTATTTCCAGCCACAAAATGTAGGCAACAACAGCGGATGAACATTTCAGGATTTAACTAAATTATCAGAACAGCAGTACGGTATTATTAAAGTGGTATACGGTATTTCCATAATCATGAAAAACAGCTACGGTAGGCGTCTTGCCAATGATGCAGCTCAACAAAGACCCCTGCGGAACGTAAGGAAATGCAATGAGCTCCAAACGTGCGCATACCGTATACATATACATTAGGACATATACATATACATTTGTCGTTACTGCAGGAGGACGGTAGCCCAGATGGTACGAAAAGAGTAGTAGCGTACAGAAAAGGTGGTGGGTCATTGAAGATCGGCGTTTACAGACCGGCGTTTAAAAGAGGAGACCGGCTACTATTGGAGACCGGCTACTATTGGAGACCGGCGTCTATTTGTTGTGACATGTTTTCAAACCCGGCGTTTATTAGAAATGGGCGTCAATAAGAGACAGGCCACTACTAGAAGATTTACGGTATTACCATTTCTAATGAAATTACATTACGTCCACAAATTAATGCAAACTAGAAGTATAATCACATCTGTTCTTGCATTTAGGACCCATTGTACAATATATCTATATGAATATGTAGCTTTGCTCCATGTGGCATGAGATTTGTGTTTTCTAACGTCTGTGAGAGTTTTTAGAGGACATTTGATTTGTTTAGTAGTTTTTGTGCGTTTCCTTTTTGTTCTGTTGCCCTCCTCGGATTCTCATCTGCACCTCTTAGAAGTCACAAAAGCTTATTAAATGTCTTCAATCGTGAATAATTTCTGGAGATAAATTGGCACCCTACACCAAAGTTTGAGGTAATGAATGAGCTGCTTCGCTGTGCCGTTGCCCTCCTTCCCATCACATTTACAGTACAAAGAAACGTCCTCGAGGCTCACGCAGCTTCAGAGACGGTCGTTGTTTGGGATATTTTTAAGACTTTAAGAGAAAATTCACTTTTTCAGGTGAAAACAGAGGGTGACTAGTGACACGGTGAACAGAAACTGTGGTTATTGAAAGACTGTCAGAGCTTCTAAAGAGCTGTGATTCAGCGCTTTCTCTCTGGGTCCTGCTTTAATGTCATACAGTCTCAGCTTCACGCCAAAGACCTGTGTGTCCAGCAGGACGGGAGACGCCCGATAACAACATGTGACACCTGAACCCCATTAACCAGCCTTTCCCTTTGTTTGTGTCAGCAGAAGAGGGGCCTTGGGAGAAAAAGAACGAGGAGCTGTGAGGCCCTTCTGCGTAACAAGGAAACGGCTTACAGTTGGTCTTCAGTGTAACCCGTCCTCTTTTCCTTTGGTCCTTACCTTAAAAAATAACAGAAGGCACAATATTCATTCCATTAAAAGGTAAAGGTAAGTCCTGCGTATGAATAGTAAAAATTACATTCAGATAATTGGAGGTAAAAAGGATTATTTTTAGTGGACTTTTACCGCCGTCTGTCTTGTTTCTAACCAACAAAGATGACAGATTGGTGGTGTGCATCAGAGTTTCAGATCTCACCTGGGAGCCACCTCCCCCAGCTATCCAGTGACACACTGGTGTCTTCAAGCTAGCCAGTACAGATCATCTCTCCAGTGTTCGCTGGGTCAACCCCACGGCCCACTTTTAGGACATGTCACCTCCTCACCTCGGAGCTGTAAGGGGGGCACGTGGGATCTGCTCTCAGCACGGCCCAGAGATCCTCCGAGGATAAAGCCGACGCTTTGCTATTAGCCGTTTTCCGTTAGCGTTTCTGCAGCTGTTACACTTTCATTGTGTTTGATAAGATTTGTGTTTTTATACTTCCATTATGTTTTATTGAACTGGGACAGAACCACAGCAGACCCGGTGACGGTTTCATGCTTTTCAGCATTTTCAAAACATTCTTATTATCTGTTGCTGCAGCTTTTCAGCTCGCAGCTCACTCTTCGACAACGACCCGGTGACAGGACCCAGTTCACACTTTAAACCCAGCGTGGCGTGATTGCGGATGCCGCTCAGGTGCAGCTCCCTTGCAGCAGCACCGCAGACCACACACACGCCATATAAACTTTTGCAGAGGTTTTCTTAAGTTGCAGTGTGTTTGAGCTTTGAGGGCCACCGTAGCCTTCAGTGAAAGCAGGTTTTATCTGCGATCTTTTCCTTTCGGCCCCTGCAGTTTGTGCTGCGTGATAATAGGGAGTAGATCAACCAGTAAACTGGAGGGTTTACCATCCAGCTCAGCCCTCTCTTCATTACAACCGACCAAAGTAGCAGAAGAACAAAGTAGTACCAAAGGCTAGCGGTTATAAGTTTGAATCACAAGTGCAGTGTTTGTTTCTCTTCTCATTCGTACTATTGAGAAATAACAACAGAGACACATTTCATAAATATTCACTTTCTTTTGCTACTAAGTCTAACAAGGGCAACGTTCAAAGAAGCAACCTGAAGTCATGTTGAGGGAACGTTCGCAAGCCCATGGTTAACAACTCCTTCCCCGTTTTACATGCCCAACAGTAAACACACAAGCTGGCCATTTTTCTGACTGCACTAGCGAGCTCGCTGAAACGGCTCACCAGCTGAGCTAATCGCAACTCCGTTAAGATGACTTGTAAGACTTGACAGCTACTGCAAGTCCACGTTAAAAGTTTCTTAAAGCAAATGAAACGATGACTGCAGAAACTGTCAGGATGGATTTGGTGAACAGTAAAATATTCTGACGTGTATTGCCACGTTCATCTGAGCGCCTTTCAGAAAGCAACTAAAGTGATTGTGAAAGAAAACCAAGGTGAGCTGCTTTGTTTCGGTGTCGGAGCAAAACAAGGCCACGTACAACACATTTGACACGCTCACTCCTCTCAGCTGGAGAGGCTTCGACTGTGTGGTAACACATTTTTATTTAGAGAGGTTAAACCAGGTCTGTAGTTTCTTTAAAGAAGGATTTAAAAGCGTTACTGTTCAGCTGCTCCGGCACCGTTTGAGTCTCCTCTGTTCTTTTCTTCATCCATGCAGAATCCTCCTTTATTGCTCACGGTCTTTATTCCTGAAAGTTCATGACACCAAACACCTGAAAGAATGTAGAAACTGAAATGTTGCAGCAGAAAACAATGAAGCTGCTGGAAGGATGTGACTAAACGCTGAGATGGCGTGCTTCGGAGAGGAGCCCTTTCTGTCATTTCATAAATCCTCAACACGCAACAAGCTGCAACTCGAAATGCGAGATCACCTTCTTTTGTGTTAATGTTTTACCTCATCGGGAAGCACTGTAGAAGTGAAAGTGCAGTGTGAGTGTTAGTGCCGTTGTCTCGTTTCACCAGGAACCATTTCCAGTCATTGTTGCTTTGGTGGTCGGGCTCTTCTGGCATCAGTGCCACAACAATAGCGATGTTGTCACGGTCCTGGGTCAGTTTGTTGTTGTTGTTATCATCTATGGGCCCATGTTTTAGGGTTTTTGGTTCTGTTTGCCCCTCATGTGATTCTGTGCTCCTGTTATGTGTTCAGTCATCCCTGCCTGTGTGTTCCCCGTGTCATCAGTTCTCCATATTTAGTCCCTGCTTGTGTTCTTAGTTTCCTGTTTTATTGTGAAGGTCCCGCGTTTCCATGTTCTGTGTTGTGTCTCTGATCACGTTAGTTCTGATTTGTCCCAGCTGTGTTCCCACCTGATCCCCATTCCTCCCATTACCTCATGTGTGTATTTAAGTCCTCTGTTTTCTGTGTGTCTTTGTCAGGTCGTCTGTGTTACCCTCCACAGTTATTATAGTCTGTCACAGCGGTTCATTGTTTCATGTTTGCTGCTATTATCAGCCAAAATAAAGGCTCGCTTTTTGTTGAAACCTGCAACTCACCCTCCTCGCTTTCATCTGCTTTTGGGTCCTGCACACAACACACTACGGCACACACCACGTGGCAAATGTCAGTCTTTCTCCCAGCTCACAGCACATGGAGCTGAAGGAAAGAAACAAAACTTTCCAGTCGACTACAATACTACCCTGCTGTCCTCGCCCCCTTTAAGCATTTAGCATTTCACTGAATATCTGGAGATTCTGGAAAGTTGCAGTAAAAGTGTCCAGATTGACTTTTACTTTTATCAATAAAGGTTTTACAGATAGTTGAACTAAAATAGACCAACAAGTCATTATTACTACCGTATTTTCCGGACTACAGAGCGCACCTGAATATTAGCCGCACAACTTGAAATTATGAAAAAATCATATTTTGTTCATACATTAGCCGCACCAGACTAAAAGCCGCAGGTGCGCTAGCGAGCGGGCTAGTAGCGCTAGCGAGCGGGCTAGTTGCTAGTAGCGGCGGTGCACGGCTCGCCTTGCAGGTGGAGGGCAACGGAGCGACTGCTCCACCAGCCTCAGAAGAGCCCCGAAAAGTGGGCCGCGCACCGCCGCCCGACCGACCCAGCCCTTAGAGCCAATCCTTATCCTGAAGTTATGGATCTGACTTGCCGACTTCCCTTAGCTGCCTTGTTCTAACATGCCAGAGGCTGTTCACCTTGGAGACCTGCTGCAGATATGGGTACAGGGCCAGCCAGAGC
>VURO01024568.1:220173-237386 GCA_015108175.1 Pelvicachromis taeniatus | reverse complement strand
AGGCGGTCGGTGCCTGTTGTGGTGATAACCCCCGAACCAAATGGTGGACACCAGAGGTGAGGGGAGCCACCAAGCTGAAGAAGGAGTCCTACCGGGCTTGGTTAGCCTGTGGGACTTCGGAGGCAGCTGATAGGTACCGACAGGCCAAGCGGAACGCGGCACGGACAGTGGCTGAAGCAAAAACTCGGGTGCCGCGGCAGTGCGGCAATGGAGGGGACTGCCGCGGGCCCCTCGACTATTGCTGGCATAGCACCAGATGGGGACAATCCCCAAGTTTTTTTGGAGACTTTTCAAGCCACGGCGTGCCAGTGGAGGTGGTTAGGGTTCAATTCAATTCAATTCAATTTTATTTATATAGCGCCAAATCACAACATCAGTCGCCTCAAGGCGCTTTACATTGTAAGGTAGACCCTACAATAATACATACAGTGAAAAACCCAACAATCATATGACCCCCTATGAGCAAGCACTTTGGCGACAGTGGGAAGGAAAAACTCCCTTTTAACAGGAAGAAACCTCCGGCAGAGCAAGGCTCAGGGAGGGGCGGCCATCTGCTGCGACCGGTTAGGGTGAAAGAGGGTCCTAACCCTTGTTAGGAGAAGGGTTCTTCTCCTAACAAGGGTTAGGAGAAAAACATCAGACGACAACATGTGAAATGTTTAAATAGCCAAATCACAATATAATCGGGGTACTCTCCACTTACTAATGATCAGAAATGGCAGAAAGCTTCTGTCCTACCAATAGTTACAGGTGGGTGGCTGTGGAGTGATAACAACACAGATACAAGTGGATGTTGGGATTTTCAAGAGGCTAATTATATTAAAAAAGAAGTAGACTGTGATGAGGATGTATAATGATGACGAGCAGACAACTGAGGTTATGTCTGGACTGAATTAAATTAATGCAATGTTCTCTGGCAGGTGGTTTGTCTATCTACAGCAGACCTTGTATCACTGGTTCCAGAAATCTGCACGTAAAGTCTTTCTTACTGATCCTAAGGCTCGGACTGGGAAATGGGAGATTTTTTGTATGTTTTTCCGATCGACTTATAGACCAAATGAAAAGAAATATTTTAGGATGCCACCCTCCTCTGCCTTTTTGGACAGCTTGCATTTCACTGGCAAATTAGCATGGGGGGGTACAGACCCTCCTCTCTGCTTCACTGGGCAGTTTGTGTAATGCTCACATTGATTTCAGCCTTGGCATCACAAATGACACCTCCGCATAGGCCAGAGTGAAGAAGGATCTACCTCATTTAGCCCTATAGCTCACAATAAGCTGGTGAAATGTGTGTGGGTGTGTGTATGTTTCAGGAGAAAAGCAGACTTTGAGATTTTAGGCAGTATGTTCCACTGCGGTTATTTCTGTGCACGCTCACAGCTGATGCATGTGTGCATGCTTCCTTACATGTGATAAGGATGTTAAGATGGCAGGTGCCTTTTTCAGGACAAAGAGAACAGCTTCATGGAACTGCGGAGAACAACACAACCCGGGTACAAACAAATGAAAGCCCTCATAAGTCAACTTCTCTCTTCCACAAGCAGACAGCTAGGACACGCAGACAAAGGGCGCATTGATATCGGCAGTGACACACGGGTGGCAGCTGTACACATCATGTCATTCAGTTGTGGCTGCTGTGAAAGGAGACTCTGTCAGACAAAGTGGAGTGTGGTGATGTGCTTAATCCTGTGTGGAAATGTAGTGTAAAAATAGTTTAAGTTTTTGTTATAGACATAATAACAAAACTGATGCTGCAGAGTCAACTGTTAAGCTAGTCTTGCTTAACTTTTTTTTTTTGGATACAACAAAATGTTACACAAAATTGTGAACAATATTGACTGTACATCAATAAAGCTAGTCAAGTTATTTTTTTTTTTTATCATATTATAAGCGAGTGATGGTACTGAAAGAATCCCAGCTCACGAATTGGGAAACACACACTACATGTTGATGAAAATGTCGACAATGCTTTGGATGTAGTAAACACATATCCATCCACTTTCGCAGGGCTAACACAGGAACAGCTATTCACGCTCATGTTCATACCTGCAGACAATTGTAGAATCACTGATTAACCTGACATGTATGTCTTTGGAGGAAGCCCAAATACCTCAGAGTCTACACAAGCACAGGGAGAAAATACTAAATCCACACACATAAAAACTCCCCAACAAGGACTCCATCAACTACTGCAGCACTGTGCCATCCACAAAAACAGGTGGATTACTTTTTTCTTGGTTTCCTGCATCTATGATGTGAATTAGAATGACATTTGTGAAATGCTGAAAAGGGATGAGCCAGACATGTGGTTCAAAACAGGTTTTAGGAGCAAAGTCGCCAAACTTTTTAGGTTTAAAATAGAATCCAATTATATATTATAAAGTTACTATATGTGTTTGCATGGAAGATAGAAACGAACAGGTGCACTTTGGATAGCAAAGAATATTTGCACTCAATAGATGCATTTCTTGTTTTTTTTTTCGGCGCTCATAACAACTGCATTGTGATGTTCAACACCCTCACTACCATCGTTTGCATAATTAAGGCTTAAAGTAGATTAACCTTAACAACAGCAAAATGTGCAATGCTATTTATTGTGAAGCTGTGGAAAACTTTGGCAATCTCCAAAGAAGCTGTCCCACAGTGGTTTAAAGCATGGAAACTGCACTGCCTGGTTTTTGTACAATGGCTATTTTTCTCTGCTCGGTGACAGTGATGTACCGGTTTAGATTACACTGTCCCATCGAGAATTCAGGGCTTGTCATTTGTGATGTGTGATGCAACTGTATGGCAACCCTGTGCCCCAGAGCTAACACTCCCAATGATACCAAAGCTACTTTCCGGCACAGCACTCTTACCACCACAGGCCTTTCAGAAAACAAACCCATTACACCCACAGGCTGAGGACACACAAAAATGCACATGTACACACACAAAACACAACCTTAGAATTTTATTACATCCTCTGCAGGATGGCTATATCACATGTGATCACCACAGTATTGATGCCTTGTTGAAAAACTGTCATGTGTAGTAACATTTAGGTTTAGGTTTCAAACCTTGTGATAGAGCGATTATTTAGCATTACTTGTTTGGTGGTAACCTAGTTGATAATCTATAACATAAAATGTTGCTCTATGCTATTATGCAATAGGATCCGA
This sequence comes from Pelvicachromis taeniatus, assembly GCA_015108175.1. NCBI lineage: Eukaryota > Metazoa > Chordata > Actinopteri > Cichliformes > Cichlidae > Pelvicachromis > Pelvicachromis taeniatus. The sequence goes on along the minus strand of VURO01024568.1, from coordinate 234,225 downwards.
CTAACAGGACAGTTAGCAAATTCTGGGACTCTGATGAAAGCAAGAGAGAAAAGGACTGCCATCCTGCTGCTTTGTTGCTCCCAAAGTTCGTCTCATTAGCGCAAAAATCTTTGAAGTATCAGTAAACATGCTCTGTTTAAAAGTTAATCGAATCAGCAATACACAACTGCTTTTGGAGGCTTAAAATTGAGGCTCTTTCTGCTAAGCAGTTTAAGAAAATAGATGGATGGATAAAAAAAACTGAGGCATGGGTGTAGAAAAAAACATGTGGCTTGTTCAGGCAGAAGACAGAGCAGAAGATCTCCATGTCCAGTGAAGCGTCACAACAAAGCTTCTGTACCTCCACATACAAACTATTGATAGTTTAATCACCTCAACTGGGATTTCCCACTCAGAACGTCAGAGCAGACCCACTAACCCCGAGTTGAGGATCCAAGATGAGGAGCGGTGAATGTAAATAGTAGTAAAACTTTTATTCCGTCCTGCCACTGTTGTGTATTTGTGACTCACTGAATAAGCCATACACAGAGAACTGAGCAGGCACTATCCATGAATGTGCTGCAGCTGTGTTCTTAAGTGCAACAAAACAAGTATTATGCCGTACAGCTAGTGATACATGAATGGCTCTACCTTGCCAAGAGGCAAAACAAATCCCGATTTTCTTTCACTTTTCCAGTCTTCCTGCTGGAAAGCACTAACAAAAAAATAAGTCACTGTGTGTTGAAGTCCTACATGTCCCCTAGTTCAAAGTCCTATCCCCCTTTGGAGATTCCTCATCTTTTCAAACTGGAAACACTACAATATGCTGTTTTCGGTTTCCATATGAGTCATGTAAAAAGACTGGGAGAAGTGGCCAGCAGTCATTTAGGCTCGACTTGTTGCTTTAGTCTTATTATTTAAAGGACTATTACCACATAATCTCCTTACAATACACAAAATCTCTGTCTGTGTGTGTGTTTGTTTCTTTGTCTGCCAACTCCTCCCACACGATCAAGTGTTGAGCAACCAAAGCTGCCACACAGATACGTCTTGGGCCCCTGAAGGTTCTCAGCTATATCAGATATTATGATATCATCAAGTTGCCTAGCAACACTCTAGCAATGGGTTAAAATGGCCTGTTTTTCACATTTTTACCTATAACACTTTATAAAAACATCAACATCACACCATAACATATAATTTATATCCACAATTTTTTTTAAACTATTCATTATATATTATGATGGCTGCTGGTTGCCTGGCAACTCTGTAGCAACAAGCTAAAATGTTGTGGTTTTTTGCCTTTATGGTCCTACAATGGCTTACAAAAGTACTGCATCGTTTTTAATTCAAAACAGCAACATCTACCTGATATCAGTCAAGCTGTATTATACACGAAAATTTCATCATGCTGCCTAGGCTAAAGTGACCCATGACCTACAACAATTAAAGCATTGTATCGTTTTTATTTCCTGGCTAACAGCATAGACAGCCTAAACAACCCTGTAGCAATAGCAATGTATTAGTCTGACTAATTCATAAACAACAGAAAAAAAGTGAAAATAAACTTGGTGAATATTCATAAAAAGAATGAGAATTTAAAACCACAGCAGATAAAGCAGTGCACTTACCTGTATCAGCGACAGGTTACTGAGGTCCAGTCTGAAAAGGTAGTTTCTGAATTAAGAAGAAAGGGAAAGGATGTAAGTGACTGGCTTTAAATCCAGCAAAATCTATTAAATAATGCAGATGAAGTATTAGAGACCAGCTGTCGGGTTAACGCAAAGGGGATTAAACCACAAACTGTACTGTCCGTCACCTTAGGCCATTGTTTTCTGCAAGTATTTAAGTCTGTGGTTTTACACTTTTATGTGGTATTAGTATTATGTATGTCTATGCAGGGTCAATCCAGACAAAATTGAACTCATATCATGTCAAGAGAATAGACACACATGCGCACGCACTACTGCGGCGTGACGTATTTCTTCAAAATCCTTTGCTCCTGCCAAATCCAAAGCTTAACTTGGTCCAGCGAGGCCTCAGCAAAGCACTTTAAAAGCGTCATTATCCAAAAACCGCACTGTATGAGTGAGTCAGAAAGGGTATCGCATTCTCAGTAATGTGCTCTGTGGGGTGAAAAGCTGAGTGGATTTACAGTTTCTTACCTGGCACCCACAATAAGCTCATTCCTAGTCAGGTCAAGGGTGAGCTGGGAGTAGTCTCTCACACCAGGGTGGGAGAAGGATGAAATCCACGGACTGAGCGCTGAGAGAGAGAAAAAGGGGGGGGAAGGTTAGAAGAAGATAAATCATGTCATGAGATAAAAGCAGTGACATTTACAAACAAAACTCATAAAAGGGTATAGTTTACTAATGCACGCAAAAACCTTTCCTATTTGGCATTTTATGCACAGGTGTAGGTGTTTACAGCGATGGTTAATCGAGTCGATGAAAATCAAATTTGTTAAGCAAAATGCCAAATGTTTGCCAGCAAAAGCTTCTGTAAATGGGGTTATTTTTTATGATGGCTTTCATTATGTTTTAACCGTTGTTCAGACTTAACTCCTGCACTCTGGCAACATTGCTTGACTATAGATGATTTATATATTTACAAAAATGTTCGCCAATGCCAATGCACCAAATTATAAATAAGACACATTCATAGTTGCAGCTAAAGTGATAAAAAAGTGCACCAAACAGTGAAGGAAAAGCTTCCTGCTATGTGACGCTGTCTCCTACAGAGCGGGACAAAGCTGTCCAGGCCCCATCAGGCAAAACAACGCTGATCCAACCTGACATTCAGACAAACACCGCTCTGTGTGGGGCACGAGGATGAAATCGCAACGCTGTATGAAACTGGCATTTACAAATAAAAAATTTCAGCGCGGCCGCCTGGTGGGGCTTTTAATGCCACACTCAAAACTCTAGGTAGAAAAAAAAAACTTTGTGCAGACCTTTAAATGGATTTGACCACGTGGAAGTTTGCAGGGCTTAAATGGGATTTGCTATGTTTCCAATGATGTAAACAACATCACAGTTGTTGGTGGCAAATGAGATTTCTTAAAAAGTTAAAAAGTCATGTTAGACACATTTGAGCCATTTCCATAAAACTTGTCAAAAAAAAAGAAAAAGGAAAACAACGAATCAGTAATCAACTGATTACTGTTAAGCAGCTTTATGGTTGTCCACTAATTTCTGTATTCAAGAAAGAAAACAAAAACGCTTCGTGACCATTGCAAAGTTATCTACCCTTTTCAAAAAAAATAAAAATCTTGGCCTCGCTCCTGATAACTATTCATTAGGGAAGTGGTCATCAAACATTTAAAACCTTAAAACGCTCATTTTCTTCTAACATTAAAAGTAGCTCATAAAAGCTCCAGGCTACGAGTGAGAAACTACATCAAAGTGCTGAAAGAAGTTGCCAGGAACAGCGAAGCAAGTCTCCATCACGCAAAGGAGATAGATTTTAGGATTGATGGGAGCCCATATGGCTCTGTCATCTGCAAACATAACCAGAGAGGCGAAAACAGAAGACAGAAGGCTGCAGCTACAGTACGGTATGGTGCTCTTAATTTAAGATACAGAAAAACACACGCGTACAATATTTAATTAAAAGGTTCCAGTATTGACAGGAGACTTCGCTGAAGTGATAGTGTTTTCAGTCAGATGTGGATTTGGAATGGGTACTGTTCACTAAGCTGCTGTCAGACTGAACTTCTTTTCTTTTCTTCTTTTTTCTCCCTCTCTTGTGAGATGTGAGAAGGACTGAATCCATTTTCACAAATACAGTGAATATTTAAAAGTCTGCAATTTTCAGTTTGCAGCACAACTGCAATTATATTCACAAGATAAGGCCTCTGTTATTCTATAGTTGAAAACTGCTGAAAAGAACCAAACCAGTGCATTTGTCCATGTCGTAATAATTTCGGACCTCTCCACCCTGCCTGTGGGGGAAAAAAAGCATCTAAAAAATTTTTAAAAAAAAAGAACTAAATTAAGTTTTATAGCAGACACTAAAGTCGAAAATAGAAAAAAGCATCATAATAATAATCATAACGGTACGTGATTTATTTTTGACATATTATAAACCACAAATACAAACATGGATTTAATTTTACAATAAGTGATTCAGGTTTTAAACAAAATGCTAAATATTTTCAACAATGACTTGTGGTTTCCATAGCAACGGCAATTTAGTGATAGCCGATGCAGTGTGACGCCTAGCATCTCAGAAAACAGTCACACCACCTTGTGTGCTGCAAATAATAACATAATACATTGTTAATTATGATCACAACAGCTCTTGTCCTATTAGGAATATAATAAGAGAAAATGAGCAGTGTGCTGCAGGGACACACATATTTATCAACCCGCTCAATCAGAGTTGCAGTGGAGCTTTTAAAAATTAATAATACACCGAAAAGCACTTTTACAGACAGGATTAAATCTTTGATAATCACACAATAAATCATCGGGTGTCCCAAGGCTATCCTAATATGATGCAAATTCTGCAAGAGGCCATCTCTTATTCTCTCCATAAATATTTATACTACACTTATCCACGTACACGTATTGGTTCTATTTCACAGTCGGCCATGCATCCATATGGTTTGACCATCTTTGACATGTAGGGTGGGTGTAAAAAACAAAAAGAAACAAAAAAAAAACCCATAGAAGGCCAGTGCAAGGAAGCGAGCAGAACCATCTGTGCATCACTCTCTGATTAATGGCTGCAGAGGCTGAAGGTTGGGGGGAGCGCGGGGGAAGCGGCGGGGAACGCAGGCCGCCTTTAGCTGCACAGTCTTATGTAAACAGACCTGAAGTTGATTTAAAGAATCCAACATGATCCCGGGATTGTGCAAAGCCACAGCATGTGTGAACAAAGCTTGGATGTGTGTCAATGGTGTCTCCATAAATGGGAGGAATGAACATGATTTGAACAGCAACTCAGATCATTAAAAGTCTCTAAATCAATTCCTTAAACACACACACGGGCTCAAGGAATTATTGGCAAAGAACAAAGAAAGTTTAATGTTTTAATGGCTCAATTACTGCGAGGTTTGTGTTTGTGTGAAAATCAAACTCTGATGTGAACTACAAGACAGTCATTACCAGCTAAAGACGGGTTAGCCGAGGGTGAAATGAGCTCCGTTTTTCTTGTTTGTTTTTTTCATTGTTTGTGTGTTTGTTGTTTTTCAGGAAAATTAGTTTCAAGAAACTAATCCTTCATTTTGTACCAGCTCATAATGGGTCAGTGAAGGTGTCATCATTGGGTACTTCCTAATATGAATAGTGAAATCAATAAAATATAAACTGACCTCCAAAAGGCTTCAAGGAAATCTTTTTTTTTTTCCCACATTGTATGCACGGTGAAGATACATATTTGCATAACTTTTGAACAGAAAAAATAACAAGAAAAAGGAAAAAGAGCACGATGCAAACATTTGGATTTGAGATCTAAGAAAACTTTACCGGAGCCTCAGGCGTTATTAAACTTGTTAGGGCTATGACTTTGTAGTCATTTCTGGGGACAGGTGATGAAAATATCAAAGGTTTATAAATACGCTGACTCTTCAAATCTTGTTTAAAGAGTCAGCAGCAACGAGCTCCTCTAAGAATCTGCCAAGCACTCTCAACAGCTCTTACCTGCAAAGCTGCAAAGCAGGAGAACGCTTTCAGAAGAAAGTAATGCAATTAAGAAATTGCAGTTAGTGGAGCGGTGGAGGTGAAGTTGTTGGCACAAGGAGCTGCTATAATGGCAAATCCAAACTGTTGTTGGACTGTAACAGGCCTTTAGAAAAGCTCTGTGAATTCTTATCTTTGTAACCCAGGGCATCACCAACCTCTCTAGGTTTAGGGTTGAGTTTTAGAAATTTGATGAAATGACCACTTATACCCTGATTTTGGCAATTTTAACATTCCAAATAGGCACAAATGCTATTTAGATACTGTTAAACCATCGGATGTTATTCGAACTACAATTCACTTAATCTCAATTCAATTTCATTTCTATAGCAGCAACTCACAACAACAGCTGTATCAAGATGCTTTATAGTGTTAAGAGCCTACAATAATTGAGAGAAAACGTAAACGGTCAAAAAAAAAAACTCCCTTGTTATAAGAAGAAACATCCAGTGGAATCAGGCTCAGGGAGGGGCAGCTATGGGTTAGAGGAGAGAGACAGGAATAAAAACACACTATGGAAGAAATTAAGTCTACTTAATTCACTTAACTCCACCAATCTACTTTCCAATACTCCAGGGACCACACGTAAGCCTGCAGTCTGAGAGTGAAGTGCTATGTTGGGGTGATATTGTCCCAATAGAGATGTTTAAGATAAGATTGGGCCCGATTCAAGGCCTTGAATGTTCGGAGACAGGATGTTTCTAAGTTTAGAGATAAATGCAAGATAAAAATTTTATTCTATTCTGTTGATTCAGAATTTCATAAAGAAAAATACTGCTTCAACAGTGAGCTCAGTCATAGTTTATGCCTGCTTTGCAGCCAGTGTTACAGAAAACACTTCACTACAGAAGAAATTATTAATTTAAATATGATCAAAATTTAGAACAAACGTTAAACACTGTAAAAAAAAATATCTGAAGGTGAACAAACATGGCATATAAACACATGTTAAAATCCACAATGGCCAACTGAATATGTAATGATCTAAACTAACATTTACATGTTTGACCTCAATTCAAGATTTAAATCTCACAGAAACATTTACAATGAAAACGGCCGATAACAAGAACTCAAGTCCAGTGTCTATAACATTTTGACAACTACAAAACTGAATGTTACAAAATACCTAAAACTTTTACTTCAAGACTTAATTTACTTCTTTCTGCTATTTTGAACAGTCCTCTGTCTTCTTTAGGCTATAACAAAACTGTATTATTCCTAATTTGACTTTAGAAATCATCCATCCATCCATGTTCTTCCGCTTATCCGGGGTCGGGTCGCGGGGGCAGGAGCCCAAGCAGAGAAGCCCAGACCTCCCTCTCCCCAGCCACCTCCTCCAGCTTGTCCGGGGGAACACCAAGGCGTTCCCAGACCAGCTGAGAGATATAATCTCGCCAGCGTGTCCTGGGTCAGCCCCGGGGTCTCCTCCCGGTGGCACATGCCTGGAACACCTCACCCAGGAGGCGCCCAGGAGGCATCCTTGTCAGATGAACCACCTCAACTGGCTCCTTTCAATGTAAAGGAGCAGCGGCTCTACTCTGAGCCCCTCCCGGATGGCCGAACTTCTCACCCTATCTCTAAGGAAGAGGCCAGCCACCCTTCGGAGGAAGCCTGCCTCTTGTATCCGCGATCTCATTCTTCCGCTCACTACTCACAGCTTATGACCATAGGTGAGGGTAGGGATGTAGCTCAACCGGTGAATTGAGAGCTTCGCTTTTACACTGAGTTCTCTCTTCACCACAACAGACCAGTACAGCTATGTGGACCAAGCTCTTGCAACAGTTGTATAAGGACCGAATGGCCTGTAGCAATGAGCCAGACACTGCATACTCCTGGAGCACCCCCCACAGGACACCCCGAGGGACACGATCGAATGCCTTCTCCAAGTCCACAAAACACATGTAGACTGGTTGGGAAAACTCCCATGCACCCTCAAGTATCCTTGAGAGGATAAAGAGCTGGACCAGTGTTACACGACCAGGACGAAAACCGCATTGTTCTTCCTGTATCAGAGGTTCGACTAACGGACGGACTCTCCTTTCCAGCACCCTAGCATAAACTTTCCCAGGGAGGCTGAGGAGTGTGATTCCCCTATAATTGGAACACACTCTCCAGTCCCCTTTTAAACATGGGAACCACCACCCCGGTCTGCCAAACCTCGCCTGATCTCCACGCAAAATTGTAGAGGCGAGTCAACCAAGACAGCCCTAAAACATCTAGAGCCTTCAGGAACTCCGGGCAGATCTCATCCACCCCAGGGGCTTTGGCACCAAGGAGTTGTTTAACTGCCCAGTGACCTTGCCCCCAGAGATTGGCAGGTCACCCCCTTCGTTCCCAGACTCTGCTTCCTCCACGGAAGACATGCGAGTGGGATTAAGGAAGTCCTCGAAGTATTCCTTCCTCCACCCGACAATTTTCTCAGTCGAAGTCAGCAGCGCTCCACCCGCACTATACACAGTGCAGGTAGCACACCGCTTTCCCCTCCTGAGTCGCCTGACGGTTTGCCAGAATCTCTTTGACCAGATCAAACAAACCAGACCAAACCACTGCATGCCATTGTGCACTTCAAACAAACAAAAAAAAAGTCAAAAAGAAAAAAAAAACCTCCCTTTCCCTCCAAACCATTTTTTTTTGTTGTGCTGGACAATTTTCCTACTTCAAGCCATGATCGACTACACCGAAATGCCAAATAGTACAAAAGTAGGTAAAATGTGTCTTTCTCTTCATATCTTCACACACTTTGAACATTTTTTGTGTCTTTACGTACAAGTGCAACAACACGAGCACTTTGGAGGAGAGACTGTTTCAAAGTATTACTCCCATCTAAACAATTATTGTCTCGCCCCTCTCTGTCTGATGACAGGCTTTCTGCTCTGCCTTTCAGTGCAACCATTTAAGAGCCACAGCAGTAGCAAAGAAGCAGCTGGTCATCAGCACATTCAGTTAAAAAAAACAGTGGCAATACACTACATTTAGCTTGTAGCCACATTTGAATCTGAAGTAAGTAAAGAAATTTTTACAAGCATAAATGCAAACCAGACTATTATATGTATGAAAAAACAATCAAACAGTGGAGCAAAAAACACACAGTGGAGCGATTGCAGAGGATCCTTGCTGTCCATCAAAAAGTAGAAAGCTATCTGAGGCTAATCTTTGAGCAGTCTATAAGGGCTAAAACACATCCCCTATGTTACACAGTAAATATCTTCTGGAAAACATCCAGACAATAGAAACTGATGTCATTTGAAAAACGCCAGACAGTTAAAACGGTGACTTACTCTCCACATAAAATTAGACTATTAAAACAGAGCAGATGACACGAACCATAAAACAAGAACGTGCGGTGCAGAAATAGATAACAAGAGAATTCTTTCCACAGAAGCATTATGTGCCTAACGCTAAAAACAGGAGCTGTTAGTGTTCAGTTCAGAGAGTTTAATGTAGAGCGTAAATCACTTGAAATTCTTGCTGAGAAGCATTACATGAATATCAACCTTTCCCCACATCACAAATGTCTCTTCAAAAGCTTGTTAAAAAAAAAAAAAAAAACACAGCAAGGCTGAATTTGATGCAGCAGCGTGGAGGAGAGCTTGTGAACTGTGAGCTTGCTTACTTTCTTAGAAGGGCTTCGCTATAGTGAGGGGGTCTTTCGTTGACTGACATTTATCCTCCTGCGCACAAGTGGTTTTATATTCTCTGCTTACTTCTTTCCCCTCATAACTGTCTGGCCGGATGGCGGGGCAAATAAGGCACAATAATGCAGGATGAATATGAAAGCCTCCTCCCTTGGGTTGACTCGTGGGCCCCAAGCTGGACTTGATGAACGATGATTGCGATCTTTTCTTTTCTCCCCTTTTGCAATCGGCAAGCAGATGGATTAATGCCCATGACTGCCAGAGGGATGAGGACAGTAGATGAGACATTTGTCTCACCCAGACATAAAATATAACCTTTCTATCTTCTCCCATCTAACAGTTTTTTAACGTTCAGCCTCTTCCCACACGACCGGCATGCAGGAAGAGCGAAGCGGCACCCCGTCTGAGTTGAGTTGCTATTACAGAGGCCAATCAAATCTGGAAAAGACTGACATATTATAGACCGTGAGAAAACCAGTGCATGGGAAATTGGGAATCGTGCACAAACTAACACACAAATACAGACACACACACACACACCACACAGCTTAAACACAATCTGATCCGTTTATCACTTAAAGCCAGGTGGAATGTGAGATTCCCCCAAGTCGGAGCTCAGAGATAGGGCTATTTGATAAATAGCCAATCTTACCCCCATCTAATCCCTAAAAAAACTGAGCCTCTGGGTTTTTCTTCCAGCTAGCCCATCAAACCTCGCCATTCCCAGAGCTGGAAGGATGATGTCAGCTATTAAAATGAAAGTACAAACTGAAATACAGAGGTTTTTTTTTTTTTTTTAACATAAAAGACATGTAATAGGTTTTCTTCGAATCAAATGTTCTACAAAGGTGCAAAGCAGACTCTGACAGTTGACCTGACAGTTAATGTACCAACCCAACAGAGCAGATACCCGCATGAAAGCTGCCCACTGGCCACATACAGTGCATTTAGAAAGGCTCTCCCATTTCCACAGTGAACCTCTGGAGCTGAGCTGGAGCGGCCATGTAGCTCCTGCTCACCTCTCTCACTGATGACTATCTGGCCAGATGATTGCCTACTTTGCTGGGATGGCCAGCTCAAGGAAGAGTCCTAGTTGTACAGAGAATATTCCATTAAAGAGCTGTGGAGGCCACTGTAGAGATTATTTCTCTTTATTTTTTGGTACCCTTCCTCAGACCTGTGCCTCAAAACAATCCTGTCTCCTCAGGTCTGCAGGCAGTCACTTCCACCTCATGGCTCGGTTTTTACTCTGATATGGATTGTTAGCTATGTGTGGGCCAAAAACACTGTGTGACACACCAGCTGGATTTCACCTTCAGTGCCTGGCCACAGGATGAGTCCGGCAGCTGCTTCTCTACCCGACCAGTAAGGGCACTTGCAGCTGGGACAAAAGGGTGATGCACCCAAGGATCAGTGTTCCAATCAGAGAAGTATGAGCTGAAGTGATAGCACAGTGCAATGAGGTGAGAGAAGGCTGCACTTTTAGCACTTCTACAGCAGACAGGTAGTTCATGTGAAGCACTCCCTCTTCCATTTTACAGCTACTCTTTTTTCCCCCCCTCTCCACAATATCAGCAAATGTGACACTGACTTTCAATGAGACAACAGATTGAAGCCATATCTGTGTATGTTTGGCAAAGAGACAGAGAGCTGCATCACTCTATGTAATGAGCAGACGTTTTCGGTCAGGCTGTAACATGTGTGTTTATATATTTCTTGTGTGATGACTGGGTGAAGGTTAGGTCTCATCGATGCCCATGTCGGTCACGTGACAGTGTTGGATTAATCATATCATTTAACAAAAATTACAGAACAGGTGAGGGCTATATAATATGCAATCACTACAGAGGCAGCACATGTAATTACACAAAATAAGAGTATAATATTATTATAAATGTACTGACATATGGAATTAAAATGAGAAGTCCTGTTTAGTTCAGTAAACTTGCAGTTCGTCACTTTGGCTTTTTTCATTGTCAGTGCGACTGCAACGCCTCACCTGATAAAATCGCTCACTGTGTCACATTTTTTATCATCACTGTTATAATCAGGCATGTAGTTGATTTCCCTCCCTCAAGCGCTGCACTGTTTAATGAGCTATGAATGACAAATATTATACTAAAGGAAGCTGTCTATCATCTTCCTTTGGGCAGCAGGGGTAAGGGGGTGGGTAGACGTGGGGTTGGCGGTGGTGAGGGAAAATCTCAGAAACACAGTGTGTTGCTAATGGGAATAAGACCGAGTGAAAGGAGGCAATATTAAAAAATAGTTATCTTCAGGGCAATGGGGTTGATCCAATATTGTTAACGAAGCAGGCCACATGACGACTTGCTGCCATCTGGCAGGTGATTCTGTGAATGAAACATTACCTCCAGTCTCAATTACCACACACACGGTACAGTATTCAGAATATATAGTTTGCAATGCTGACGATTGTGAAAACCTACTGTGAATAAATCAGTCATGCTCTATAAAAATTTACATGCGGTATCCATTTACAGAAAGCACATTGTAAGAGCAGCACTGGAAATGTCACATTTCCACACATTATCCAGACTTGCTCGGCACTGAAGGAGTTAAACTCTCCCTGCAGCTCCAGATCGCTTCACAACTCAGCCTTATCAGGCCAAAATCCCTTGAAATATGTTTTGTTGGGTCTTCTTCGTATCACTTTTCAGTTTCCCTTGCATGCCAGTCTGAACCCCATCCTGCTTGTCCTGTTCGTCACTATCTCTCCTATTAGAACTTTTGATTTTTCACTGTGGCTGACTTGCAGAGGGTGATAGTTTGAGAGAGGCTGTTGTGCCTCAGTGGAGCACAACTCTCCCTCTGTCCCTTCATGCGCCTTCCATCCCTTCCCTCCTCCCACTTGACTGAACTCAGATAGAAGGGTCTGCAGGTTATGGGCAGAACAGAGAAAGAGCCTGGAGAGAGCGGGGACTGAGCAGCCACAGGAGGAATGGTGCTGGGGCCAGGAGGCTAATAGCCTCTCAGTCAGTGACCGGTAAAGATGTCTGTCTGCCTTTCACAAAACCAGTGGTGAGGCAACATCCACAGCTACTGACAAGTCCACTGTGCTCCAAATGTGTTATAAAACTGACAGAAATGTGAGCAATGTTTCTCAAAAACAGAGTGTGAAAGAGGCAGACGTAGGCGCGATAACCAGCAAAAGAGAGTCTGTACACTTTCTGTGCTATATTTGAGACTGGCACAGGATAAGAGAGTCAACAGAGGTAAAAAAAAAAAAAAAGAGAGAGAGAGAAAGAAAGAAAGAAAAAAGAAAAGAGTGTCTGCAAAATGAATAACAGCATGCAGAAATTCACTGGACCTCAAAGAGGCAAGGTTTCAAACCTACTTCAATCTGATTTGATCATTTGCCTTTTTCTTGGTAGCTGTACTGTAATTGAGTGTGCAAACACTATTTTCTTTTCTCCTTAAAAATCAGGAGCGACACAAGAGCATTCACACAGGATGTCGCTTAAACTGTTGGCTTTGCCCATTTATTAAAGTAATAGCTTTTGGGTATTAACTGCAGCTATCTGCCATGTAAATGTTCTGCAGTGGGCTTATTCGAACATGACAGAACTGTTCAGAATAGTGCTTACATGTTCATGCAATATTTTAGCACAAAGGCCAGAGCAGCACTGCTGCAGCACTGAGTTGGGGGAATAATATTGTCATTGATGAAGACTGTTCCTGGGTTTCCATGGGCATGCATCAGCTGCATCAGTAATGGAACTTGAAATCTATTTTTCAGATGGATAGATGTTTATGTCAGTATCTTTATAAATGACCATTGTGAGAGCAAGGGTTCTCCAACAATTTTTTTCCAATTTTTTCCAAGTACCAAAACTCTAAAGAGGCCACTTGGCAAAATGTCAGCCCACAGAATAACGTCTGCACTATATATACATCCTTTTAAGTGCTCCTTTTTTCATGTTATAGATCTGTGCAGAATTTTTCAGCCTGCTGGATCTTTTAATTGTTCTCACCATTATATGCAAGATAAATTAAGGAACCCAACTCCCCACTAATGCAGACAGATAGAGCCAGAACATGACTGTAAAACTTTTCATGTGGTTTATGCAGAGTCTAATTGATACTGACTGAGAGTTGAAGTTGTTCAGCTTCCTGTAGCATCTATAGGTATGAGGGCAGGTTTAAATTGCTGTCGCTGTACTGTAGCTTATACAACACTGTACTGCAACTCAGAGGCTGAAAATTATCAGTGCGCTTACAGATTAAGGCACAAATCTGAAAGGGGTTATGGCATCAGTAGACAGGAGACAGCATGGATACAGACAGGCAAAGGGAACAGTTTACCTGCTGCTTTCCACTTTTCGATGAAAGTGGCAGTAAAGCCTTTAAATGTTTTCTATTGTCTGTCTTCTATTGCAATCTTTTGGGCATCAGATATCCTGACATGCCATTAGTGAGGGAGGCACTGGCCTCAGCAGCACGCTAAACCAAGCTTCATTCAGCTGCTTAACTGACAGCTGCAAACACACCCATGCATTGAATATATATATAAAAAGTTCTTGCCCTGAATTTTATATATATATATGTGTGTGTACGTATATATGTGTATGTACGTATATACGTATATATACATATATACGTATATACGTATATATATATATACATATATATACATATATACATATACATATATATACATATACATATATATACATATACATATACATATATATATACATATATATATATATATATATATATATATATATCGTTTA
>VURO01024568.1:195199-207533 GCA_015108175.1 Pelvicachromis taeniatus | reverse complement strand
CCCCTCTCTTACTTTCATCGCTCCTTATTTACTCAGCACAATAGAGACAGTCACAGAGCAGGAGTTTCCGGAGTCCACCCCACCTTTGCTGCTTGTTTGCCTCTTAATTTCCACATAGCTTGCAAGGAGGATACCTTTAATTACAAGTCAATGCCAGCTCCCAGAGCACAATCTCATCAGAGTCTGCTATGACACTGATTAAATTGCTTCTGGCCCGTTGAGAAGCAGTTCCTGCCTGGATAAAGAACTGTCTATTTTATGCAATTTTGGAACAGGAAGGAAGTCTGCATGACCAGTGGGGTGTGGGCATGGAGGATTTAAAAAAAAAAAAGAAGAAGAAAAAGGAGTAAAGAAAACAAAAATCAGTGTTTGTTGCCTTTAAAAAGTGTCATCATAGACAGCAGATAAGTGTAATCGGTAATTTCTACAGCAAAGTTCTTTCTTTTCTTTTTTTACCTTGATTCGTTTGAAGTGATTGGAGATCATTGTTAAGTATCTTTTAGCACTTTTTCAAGTTCAGCCCCTCCCGAGCTTTAGGTGCATGAAAAATGTGTTGTTCCTACAGAGCCTGCTGCGCTCCTCCCAATGCTCATCATTAGCTTTCATGGCACAGGAATACAAATACCTCCTCATCTAAAAGCTCACAGGAATCCTCCCTCACACAGAAATGAATTACAGCAGAAGGAAATAACACCTGTTTCCTCAAGGAACTCCATGAAGAGCCATGCCTCCAACTCTGCGCGTAAATCAACGGGTTTAAAAAAAAAAAAGGGGGAAGAAAAAAAAAAAAGACGAACAAAAATGAAGCGGGGCTCGTTTCACACCTGTCGCTTTATCTCACCGTCATCTCCGCTCACTTGTATCTTTACACGTGCCTTTGTTAAATTAATCCAAACGCGCTTTGTGATAAAGACAGAGAGACGCACTACAGTTGCACATTACTACCACATTCCTGTCCTATTCAGCCTCTCTAACTTGTGTCCTCGGGGCAGTTTGGTCCAGCCAAAGCTACATTGACCATGTCTAATTCGACTCAATAGCTCAACCCCACCAATCTCTTTAATGCTGGCATTGTGATAGGGGGGTGGGTCGGGGGAACGGGGAAGGGGAGGGGAGGCTCCCGGGAGTGTCGAGGGAGCTGCACACAATATGTGGACAACACACTTTGGGGAAGGACACACAAAGATGAAGATGATGGCGAAGATGGTTGCAGGGTCAGACAGAAGCCTTTTTTTTTTTTCTCCATTCTTTTTTTTTTTTATAAAGAGGGGGTTACGGTGGGGTCACGGCAAGCATCTCTTGTTATTGAGTATCTTCAATCATGCTTGAGAAAGCAGGCACAGGCAGAGAAAGGGTTTTCCATAGGAATGAGGGAGGGCTGACCTCAGACTGGGGAAAAATGTGCGTGCATGTCTCTGTGTTTATGGGAAACATTGAGTGACAGGGCTGATGAGGTGGTGAGGTTGGCGGGTGGGCCGTCTGGATTATGTCCGATATCAAATCAGAGGCTGCTGCGGAATCGAGGCGTTACGGTGCCTAAGGGAAGGTGCAATCTGATACACTTGTAGCTGCAGACTGTCAGGCGAGATGTGCTGTGAGAGGAGGCAGAATAAAGAACAGCGACAGAGAGGAGAAGAAACACCAGATTTACGTGCACACCTTTTACTCATAAGCTTGTGACCATGAGCGTATGTGTGAAGTACTGTGAGGACTGTGGGCTATGCTCTGCGTATAGTATCTGACTCCTGCCTTTAGTGCGCCGTTTCTTTTATTTCTTCATAAAGGGAATATGTCAGCGTCTGTTTTCTTCCCTGGTTCATGAATCTGTTTTCTAATAAATCATTTGCAGCTGAAGGATGTAATTGAAGTGAAAATGTCAACTGCCGTTGTCTTTTATCCAAAAGCGACGCGCAGTGTCATCATAATTTCTGTCATAGGAGATAAAGTCAGTTCGTTGCTTATATTCTTATTAACTATACAATATCCACTCGATAGGTACTCTGTACTGAGGCTTTTTCAAAAATACATCAGTTAAATTACAATATTTTGTCATTCAGCTGGAGATCTGTAGTAATGCTCCTCCTGCAGACATGACAGCATATTTATAGAAGGGACTGTAATATTTCACACCTGATGCACACGAGAGAGCAAGGAGGAGGAGAGGAAAGAGGGGTTTATTAAAAAGAAGTTATGCAACAAAGAAACGGATTCATATTGGTTGCTTTTATAACAAAAAAAATTATCATAGTTTTTAAAGACAAAAAAATGTTTTGTTTTTTTATTGCTTATGGAAACAAGACTGACTGTTCAGTGCCTGAAAACAGGCAGTTTTCATAATATTCCCAAGTTTATTAAGCTAACTTTTAAGAGCTGTTGAAAAAGCAGTCTCTCTTTCTCTCCCTGCATGTTTACCTGTGTTGTGCTGCAGTCTTCACCTCACTCTGACAACGCTGAAACTGTTTTGGGACTGCGACCACATCTGCTCTGAGGGGAAAAAAAGGAAACCAGCACGCCTCTTCTGGTGCTGATTTGTGAGAAGATTCGGGCGGTAGATACATTTTAACACTGAATTTGGACACATGGATGAAATGATGCAGATATAGACCCCTGAAGTCCTTACGCGAGCGTTCTGCTACTGAAAACTATAAGCTGCGGTATAAAGCGCCACAAAAAAGCGAGTATGTGGACATTGTTTTGTGTGGAAGGGCTCGAGGTAGAGTTTTCTTGATATGATTTGTGAGCACATATTAGTCATGTCTAGCCTCAAATTAATAATCTGTGTGCACTAATTAGCAATTTGTTCCATTAAATTAATAACTAGTGCCCTTGATATGCAAAATCATGTCCTCATATTACATAATTTCATCTCAAATTAGGTTAATAGCATTAAGTTACTCCAGCAGTCAGAACTGTTTGAGTGTGGCTGATCAGTTAAAGAGTTTAGGCAGCAAAGAAATCTCGGCGTTTCATTGTAGAGGCGTCCACAAATGACCCAGAGAATTTCCCAGAATTTAACGTGGGTCAGATCAGTCAGAAATCTGAAGTGGTAGTGGTGCAATCAACTGAAAAAATTAGTGATATTTCACAGTCTGTGTAATATTTCTTTTCTTCTATGGTGCAAAGGACGATGCGTTGGTGAGACACTGAAACTGTAAATGGAATCGATTTGTTTCTTAGAACAAATCAGTATAGAGCACTAGCTTCAATAAACAGATCATTTTAACACTTTTGTAAACGCTAACCCTCAGGTAGCCTCAGGCAAACGACCCTAAATAGGTGATCAAACTCACGCTGGCCTCTTGTAAATGTGGAACTCAATTATATGGTGGATGTACTCCAGTAAAAATTAGGTGAAGAGTATGATTTGGCCAGGAGTGATTGTACAAGAGTTTGATTGAAGGATAATGGGCTGAGGCCAGACAGACAGCTATTAATGGTCAGCAGACGGCCAATCAGACTATCATTACACGATTTGATTGACACACTGTGCCGAGGGGAGGCTCGGTCGAGGGTCTGTGTAACATAAGATACGCTGGGAAACGTCGAACCCCACACAGACTACGCAGTCGGACAGGAATACAAATTCAAAGCTCGCCTGCGTCTCACATCAAACACACACCTGTGAGTGCCAGCCATTTTATACCTTTCTACAACCCTGGTAGGTAATAATACACTGCGTCTGGCCCTCAGAAACTCTATTATGATTTCACTTGGCACTGTCAACCGCAGTCTCACACCTTCATTCACACACACAGAAACTATAATGTGATATTATCGACTGCATTTCTCTCTGTGTCTACCTGATACTGTTTCATTGTATGAACTGGGAACCCCCCCTCCAGGCCCGTATTGATTTGAACTCACCCAACTAGTTCAGAGAGCTGAGGGAATAAGAGACTGTTCAATTTTGGCCAACAGTTTCACATTAGAGCGCTGCTATACAGGCTGAGCTCAGGTGCATTATAGAAAAACAGGGTGCAGCTGGCTTCACGAGTGAAGCAATCTCACAGCAGTTTCAGAAAACCATGTAAATGCCAAAGGTTAAGCATGAAACAAGGGCTGCTTGGGATTCCTGGGAGTCAGGAATGTAGAAAAAAGAAATGCTCTAGTTAAAAAGTGTTTTTAATTACCATAGATAAAGTCTCACCATAGCCAGTGGAAGCAGTCAGTGGTCTGCAGGCCCTCGAGCATGAAACGGTGCAACTTACAAGTAAAGTTGCGACGGTTTTGAACATAAACTGCGTGGATTTCACTGTCTGATTGCAAAAGTTCAGATATTACATCAGCCGTCTTAAAAAAAAAAAGAAGAAACAGATGTTTCTCTTTTAAAGGGTCTGTCCAAGCAAATTCCTAAACATCCAGAAGTGTTACAAAAAAGCAGCAAGGAAGCAAAAGTGATAGATTGTTCAATATGATGAGCTGAAACCACTAAATGTTGACCAATTTTGCTTTAAAAACAACCTTTGTAAAACGTGTTTTGTTTCTCCAGTTTGGGCCTTTCTTCTTGTAGGAAAAACATATTTGGGAATGTGAAGAAAGGAAAATTACGCTCAAAATTCACAGTTTTACAAGTTGACACGTTTTAGGAGTTCAGAAGAGAATGGGTAAGGAACCAACGGCGCGGCCTGTTAATCAACTAAAACCAAGTCTTTATATCTGCATACAATGCATTTAGTATTCAGTCAGAACATACGGATGTAATTTATTGTACATCTCCACTGTTCCTGAGTGCTGCCCTTTTTCTTGTTTAGCAGAGTGATGTGTCAGAGGGTCAGAGGTACGGTGTCTAGATGATGGGCTATTAGGGAACAAAAAGGCAAGGGACATGAGTAACCACTCAAACAAAAGGTCTGTTCCACACATTTCTGTCTTGACGCAGCTACAAAAGAGGGGGCTTCAGAGCCGCCGAGCAGAGGTTGTTAATTGGAGAGCCAAAGGTCACTGAGAAAAGGTACGGTTTGGCGGCTGGCTTTGGTATGTATGTGTGTGTGCGTGTGTTTTTATTCTGGTTTCTGTGCTCATGCTCTTTTTGCTCAAGATGAGAACTGATTAGATCAGAATAGTAAGAGCTGGAAAGGCGAGGTATATTTAAGTGTTCTAGCAAAGGAAGTGTGCGCCAGTACTTTTTGAAATAAGGTTGAACTCTTTACCTTGAATAAAACCAAAGTAAATAATCCTTAAGAAACACGAGCCTACTAGATCATTCCTGTTGACGATCGACTCATTTATTTTTCCGATGATTTTCAATGTGACTTTTGAAGTTGTTTACTTAGTTCTTCAGATTCATTAAGTTACTAAAAACATAATACCTTTTGGTATGTTGCAGTGAGCTCTTATTATTATTACTATACAGAACACTTGACAGAGTAAACAGTGAAATAAAGTCCACGTGATGTCCTCCACTTCAGATTTTTGTTGCTTGAAATGGTTTTTGTCTTAGGTGACAAAAACACGTAGCAGTCAAATCGAACCTTAACACTATTACACAGACTAACTGGTGAAACGAGTAGCGATGCATCTTTTGCCTGGTGCCAATGTAACTACAGTCAATAATGTATTTGAAATAACTGTGGGGCACAACTGCGAATGAACGTTGCAGCTATAATTATGTCACAAGCCTCACAAATTCCCAACTGGTGCATGTCCAAATACACCAAAGCTCATTTCGGTTGAGGCATTGCTTAATCTCATTCAAGGACACAGGCGATCTTGGAGACCTGGCGTGTTTTCAGATCTTTTGGTGTGTATTGTCTGGGCTGTTTAACGACCTGTACGATGAGATACAGACACAGCAGGGCGATGGAGGCTGGGCCGAGAACAGTTGATAACACGAGATAGTGGCGTAAGACTTCTCCTTGCTTTCAGACATCAAGGAGCTGCAATGCCGCAACCATCTGAGGAATCTTAACTAGCTCCCCCATCAACACAACAATGTGTTCGTGTGAGGTGTAAAGACCTCAAAAAAATCGGAACCTATTCATTCCTCTCGCTGAGAACCTCTCACGGCTGCTGCACTCCTGATGCAGAGATGACCTCTGGGGTGCAGGAGCCCTGCTCTGTGCGTTATTTGCACCACACGCTATCCTGCGTGCCAGCCCTTCCTGCCCTATAGAGCAAAGCAGGCATTATGAAGCAGGGATTCAGACAGCTCACACTTATTAGCTGCTATCTCAAGGACGACAAGACGCGCTCTGTTCTAATTAACTGGAGCGGACACCAAACAAAACGCACACAGAAGGCAGAGGCAGACACTGTAATTGATGAGCAAATTTATTACATCCGACTTCAAAGAGAACCCAGATCAAAACATATCACGCGATGAGTAAAGCTAGAGATACAGAGTTTGATGGGTGCAACATGCCCAGCGCACAAATACAGACTTATGAAGGTGCGGCTGCTAATGCGTGTTTGTATTATTACAGCTTGCATCATGGCTTTAATAATTACTGTGGCCGACGAGGCCATTTTTAATACTCGAGTATTGAAAGGGAGTACAACGTGAGTGCAGTGCTCACGTAACTAAAATAGATAAATGCTTTACTGTGTGTAAATGAATAAAGGTTTCTATAGTGTAGCGCGGTTTAATATTTCACATAATCATTGTTCTCTAAAGTGATGCTGAGTCATTCCATTAAAAGGCAGAGAGGCTGGTTTGAAAACTTGAGAATATGCGGCTCTTACATAAACTTTTCCTGTTTGTGCGTTTGGTGAGAGGTGTGTTCAAGTTCTGGATGAGTTCTCACTTCTGACACCTTCTGCTGATGCATGTGCAAACATACATGGAAATACAGTGAATAAGGCCCCAAAACAAGCATTTGTTTAGTTCTAATGAGCTTCAACGTTAGTATTTGGTACCACACACTAATATCCGGTCCAGTTGCGGGTCAGGAATAGCTTCTTGACAGCCACTTTTCAGTGAACAGCAGATGAATCAACTGAAGAACTAGGACTAAGACGACACCACCCCCCCCCCCACATTTCTTATCTGTCAGATACTGTTGGTTTGCTGTGAACATTTTTTTTTTTTTTAGGTGTGCCAATTTGAGGACACTGGACACCATGCTAAGATACGTTTTTGACTAACAGCTCTTATAGGATTTTATTTCTGCCAAACATTTCACAGATTCATTACAGAAATTGGAACAGATGATGTGTTCTTGCCATACGCTGCTAGTAACAAAGTGCCTAAAGGTGCAATTTAAAATAGTTTCTTCCCAAAGTTAGTACTTATGTGCTGATATAAAAGTGGCTCATAGCTTGAGTTAGGTGCCTTTTTTACGCTTGAATGATGGTTCGGCAAATGGTAAGTGGCTTAATTAACAAATGAGTCCTCTGAAAACGGTCAGGGAGCTGACTGAAAATGAGTGCGAAAGCAGCCATCTCCCAAAAAAACAAACTTTGAAAGACCCCCAGAAAGCCTGGAGAAGGAACTTTTTTTTTTTTCTTTTTTTTTTAAGAAGTAAGTGTGCCTCTGATGATCACTTTAATTATCAGTAGATTTACTGGTTGCTTGCTTCATCCAGTAAAGGCCAGAGTCAAATGATAAAAATGGCACAAAACCTCAAATTTGAGATTTTTTTTCCTCCTTTTTTTTTTAAAAAAAAAGAAACAGCGGTGTCGAGCTTATTCGCTCGCAGGCACATACGGCACAATTTGATCTTGACCGGGTCAACAATCTTTCATTTTTCGCGGCAGAAGCTTTGGTGAATCGGGCCTTCAGGCTATACATTTGAAGCAGCCATAATTCATTTAAGTGACTAATCGAATCACATCTATGACAATATTTCAGTCTTAATTAAAGACAAAAAACAGCTTCGACAGACAAAACGTTCTTGTCTGTCTTCCCAGTTGATTATAGTGTCTGCCTTTGCTAACGTTGCAATTAACTGCTGTGTTTGCGAGTGCGATGCAGGAAATACCCCCTGCCAATTAAAGAGAGGAGGGTTTGCTGAGTGTTATTAGCAGAAGTGATCCACAGCCATGATCCCATCAACAGCAGCCATGCTCAGGGACACACAAGGGCCAATGAAAAGAGCCGTGAGCCTGCTGCAGAGCCTGGTGTTTGACTGGATTCAATCCCGCAGACTGCCCTGATCACTCACCCTGGACTGTGGGCAGGAACACATTAAGGAAGCCCCCATATCACAAACACCCACAATAGCACACATCCACAATGCTGACATAGAGACACACAAACACACACACACAGATTCCAGAGGCGGTAATCACGAGTTTTACCAGGGCTTTTGAAGAACCACATCAAATTTCACAGCCTGCACACAGCTCATGAAATCCATACTGGCAACAAAGTGTCTGAAACCCTCATATTGGGCATAAAAATGCAGAAATATCTTTAAAACGCTGACTCTGAATAAAAGTAGGATATATGCACACCAGCAGTAATGGTGAAATACATTATTTAAGTGAATATATATTAAAATATATTTACATCAACTGCAAGATGGGGTGGATGTGCCGGTCTTCTCAGACTACAGATGTTCTCATTCGAGGACAAAGAGATAACTTCTGTCTAACAGACAGGAAAATAACTGAAATAAAGAGTACACGCTGGCAGTATATACAGTATATACTGATTTTTTTTTTAAACTACTAGATTTATTTTTCATTGTTGAAAAAGAAAAAACTGAAAATCTGCTTATTTTCTGCCAGTAAGCTGTTTTTGTTGTCCTTTTGTTTTATACATAAAATAAGTGCGGCACGGTGGAACAGTGGTTAGCACAGTGGTTAGCACTGTTGCCTCACAGCACTGAGTTCAATTCCACCATCAGGCCGCGGTCTTTCTGTGTGGAGTTTGCATGTTCTCCCCGTGTTTGCGTGGGTTCTCTCCAGGCTTCCTCCCACTGTCCAAGACATGCAGTTTGTGGGGATAGGTTAATTGAAAACTCTAAATTGCCCATAGGTGGGAATGTCTGTCTATATGTGTTAGCCCTGCGACAGACTGGTGACCTGTCCAGGGTGTACCCCGCCTCTCGCCCTAAGACAGCTGGGATAGGCTCCAGCGCCCCCCGCAACCCTAAAAAGGATAAGCGGCTGCAAATGGATGGATGAAATAAGTTAATACAGAAAATTCCAGCATTTTAAAATCCCATTCATGCGTATGAAGTTTATCTGTGTGAGTATTTACATACCACATTTTAATCATCATTCATATCAAATTAATTTCAAGTCAGGCATTACCCCAAATGAATATTATGGCATTTTTATTATGTGTGTTTGCCTTCTGTCTTTTCTGTTCATAGCGTTTGACATTTTACAGGTAACGCCCTTCTCTTTGTCCATTCAGCCATGGCAGTAAGCGCTGTTTATGACAACGACCCAGTTCCTCCGTTTATTGCAACCATTCGCTGCTGCAGTGAAAAATAAACATATCACTGAATGAACTCATACCTGAAATAGAGAGCTCTGAAGCTTTCATTCATTAGTCTTTTTTTAAATTCAGGTTTTGCCTATTTATACAATGTCACACATTTAAGGTCATATTTTTGCATTTCTTTTGGGTACGGATTCCTCTTTCGCGGCAGCATTGCTCATCTTCTCTCTGTTCTATTTCTGTGGCATTGAGCTGGAAGAAGAGCACTAATGAACCCTTCTGCTCCTTGCAAGTTCCTTTCCTTTCTCCGCTGGTAGATCTGAATTGCAGCTTCACAAAGCCACACTTGCTGTTACCGAACACACCGAAGAAGCTTTAACCACCAGGAAAGCAGGGCAGGATCGGGACTCACAGAAATGTAATGTGACGTGAACTCTTAAGTTTTATGGCCAGGGCTGGAGTTTTGTCCGGCTTTGTTCCTAAAGTTTTGTTTCCGAAAGTGAGCGAGCTTGACGAACTTGCTGCAGATGAGATGGTGATGATAGCACAGCCCTTTTTGCTAGTGTGTCTCATTATTAATTCTATTATGGATAGCTTCCTAGCATGGAGCCCCATTAGACAGAGTTAGCCCACCAGAGCACAGCAGAACTCAGGTTTAATTGACACCACGGCACACACGGGAACGTTGAAGAAGGCATGATCTGAGTGCATGACTGATCAACGCAAATGCCAGCCTTCTCTCACGAGAGGGTGAATTTCGAGGAGGAAAACAGCAAATGTTTGAATTAGTATTCCAACAGGAAAGAATGCAAAATGAAAAGTATGAAAGCAGGAGCCCTTAGCAGCTTTAAATACCACCATGTGGCACAACTGCAGTCATATGAATTCTGTGTCCTTTTCTAAACATCAATATCAAGCTTCACCTGAATTACCTTAGTCCACATAAGGACTGACAGTTCATCTATAACAGACACATTTTCCCTCTCGCATGGTAATGGCACACTGCTGAAGTGTGTCAAAGTGATCAATCACAGGCAGGCTGATGACAAGCTTGTGCCAAATGTTTAAAGAGCTCTTTGTGCCTATGCTGTGCGTGTGAGCACATACTGGCTCGGATGGCAGCACCGAGCTCAGGGCTTTGGTCATCCAGACACAACACAGGCCATTTGTTTAGCTCGTTACTGTGCTTTTTTGTGTGTCTTCTGTTATAGCTCTCTGAGTGAACACTATAGTAACGTGACGAAAATAAAGAAGGATAAATATCAGATTCATTGTCTGGCATTCTCGAATAGCTTTATTGAATTCTACCTGACAAAAAGCTTGTCAGGTAGATCGGACATTTTACTTGTTCGCATGTCTGAGCCGTAGATGAAAATATAAACTTAATAACAGTCAAACAAAGCCGCAGACACTTAAGTCTCACACACAAGTTTTCAAAATTGAAAATGAGAAGGCCAAAAAAAGATTTTCTCATCGTCATTATGGAGATAAGTGGACGTTCCAGGGCGAACGCACACGCTGAGTGATTTTTATTGTACTTCTTACCTGGTAACAAACTTTGTAATTGCAATATGAAACTTTGCTGGTAATCATGTTCAACTTCTTACAAATGGCAGACAATCTTACATTACCTATGGGAAAGAGGAGCAGCTGGCGCAGCAAATGCTATGACAACCTTGGAGACTCTCACCGGATATCCCCACAGAAAGGTAAGGGGCAGCAGACAAGCAGTCAGGAAGCATGAAACCACAAGAGGAAGCCAGCAATGCGGAGGAAAAAGCTCTCTGATTCACAACAGTGAGTTCTTTACACCACAAAACTAAGAAATTCCACCTCTTCCAACTATTGCTACATACTGTATGATAGTGGTAAAACGAACTACGTGCTAATACACAAAACTATAACTCATTCATTTTTAATAAAACAAACTCAATTGTTACATTTTTAAAAGAATCACACATTTAAATACCTTGCCTAAAGTACTTTAATGCAAAAAGAACAGTTTTGTAAAACTGACCATAAATTTTGCAAAGACAATATTCAAGATAAAGTACTTTCATTATTGGTGTCTTCATAGTGAAAAAGGAAATTTGAATAATTTCCAAAAACGATCCCCTGAATATTTGCGATGGTATAACCACTGACTAAGCCCAAAACTATGAACTGAGATTTATTATTAATGATAAGGTGAATTTAAAATGTCTCAAATCTCCTACTTTTTAAGAGATTATCCACCATGGTAATCATATAATAAAATTCACAAAATTGAGAAACGAAAGAGAAAATAACTGTTTAGGTAATTAGTTAAGATGGGTCTGCATTAATCAGGTAACACTTTATCAATTTTAGAGCAGCTTCAAAGTCCCTTCTTATTCCTAAAGGCTAATCATTAAGTGATAGTTGGGCAGTTTACATTAAGTAGCTCAGGAGTTAGTTTTAAGTTGACCCAGAGTTAGTTTTTCATTTCTCATTTGATACACGCCAGGGGTAGAGCAGTCCTTTTGATTTTATCCACAAGCAACTCTGAGAAGTAGCATGGATTTCATCTGCCCCTCCTCTATGTGTTGCGTTATTAGGGTGAACCACACAATGAAGTCTCTCTCTCTCTTTCTCACAAATATGATCTAAAAACAACTTTTGGGGAGGGGATTTTGAAAATGAAAATGGCAAACTTAACACTGACTGACTGACAACACTCCCAAGCACGAAGGCCTTAACTCATCGACCTGCAGTAAAGCCCTGAGGCAAGAAGAGCTTTTTAAAATAATTAATTTTAGTCGAGCTGTACAAAGGTTTTTATCCATCAGCTTAGTTACAATGACAATAAGCTCCTTGCTTGAAAGTGCACACAAATGCAAAAGCCGCCTCCACTATGACCAGCAGCAAATCCAAGCCGCTTGTAGTCTGTTCTTTGAAGATTAGCAACGGGAATCATGAAAAAAAAAAAAAAAAACAAAAAAAAAAAATAAAAAAAAAAAAAAAAAATAAAAAAACAAAAAAAAA
>VURO01024568.1:180136-195179 GCA_015108175.1 Pelvicachromis taeniatus | reverse complement strand
CATAAAAAAAGGGAAACAAAAAAAAAAAAAAAAAAAAGTCAAGAGAAATCTGCACCACAAATTAAAATAGTTATTGTGATATATGAAGATGAAAGATGAAAGTGTGAAGCCAACGTGGAAGTGTCTTAAAACTGCAAATACTTTAGTGACCAACAGGGGGCGACTTCCTCTGGATACTAAAATACTTGTGATTACCTAGAAGACCTTTGACCTCCTTGCTCTGTGACCTCAATAAACAATTTCATCCAGATGGCATTGTATTGAATATAAAATATACTTTGTTTTGGAAATTGTAGTCATTATTAGAGTACCAAGTTCAGCCAATGAGCATGTGGTGTCCAAGTTTTAAAACAGCTTGTCATATATTCAATTTAAACAACACCAAGATGATGAAAACATTTAGCTCTATGCTTCATGACTTGATAAAATGACTTTACTAACCAGTGGGTTGTCCCCACCGCACCCAGCTTCCAAACAAACACAGTGGCTTGTCAGGAAATCGTTCGAATGTCAGCAGCATTCAAACTGAACTGAGTTGCCAGACTGGATCACAAAGCAACTGCACAAGCGACATGACAGATGGCGTCTGCGAATGTGCTCATAAGATCAAAGCAAATTCATCAGACCTTTTGTCCGGCCGTGCTGCTCACACCCTTTATCCCATGCAGCATCCACCTGTGTAACAAAATCTCACTTGAAACGTCATCAAAAGTTTTACATCAAAAATGGGTCCATCTTTTATTAAGTGTCTGTGTTGCTCTTTCAAATCGTGCTTTATGGAGAGCCCCTGCTGATGTAATTAAGTTTTTATATGCATGCTGTAGAGGCCCTTTGTTCAAGACAAATTTCCTTAGGGGCAGCCGAGGTTTCATTCATTGGCCTGCGCTTTCATAATTCTTCCAGTTAAACTTTAAACACAATAAGGCACATGTTCAAGTGTACAGTCACTACCAGGCAGCAACACAGGAATCCAATACAAATCTTGTGTGAAAGAAATTAAGTGAAGGCTTATTGGATTCATGCTGGTGTTTCTCAAAGCCTATAAAGTGGCCGGTACAGCAGGCTGAGCTCTTTCAGCACACAACGGCCATGCACAGTGGAGACAACAACAGACATTTTGATGTGTCCATCGCCGCTGATCACCGACCGCTCTGGTGAATCCTCTTCAGACTTGAACCGTGGACAGGAAACACAGGTGGCATTGCATTAATGATCGGCGAGTTGCCTCCCACTTTGATTACAGAGCACTGATCTGCTGTGAACAAACGACTGATGTGGAGCCACGCTGTTGGGTGAGCGGCTGAGCGTGTGGTAGATGGAATAACAGACAGAAAGCAAGAGAGAGTGGCCGAGCGAGCGAATGCTGCTGTTCCCACCAAATCCATCTTATTGGATTTTTTGCTGTGGGCATTCATCACTCTCTACCATTGTGCTACTTGGGGATTGGCTGCAAAACCTTTAATAAAAGCTCACACACTAACAACACACAAAGACACAATGTGTTCAAAGAGCTCTTGTGATTTCAAAATGACAAATTTTAGCAGAAGCATTAATTTTGCTGTGTGCAGGCATCAAACAATCCCTTATGGTGACCAAAATCCCGGTCCCCACAAGTTTGAAGGCATTTTTGAGACTCAAAATGTGGTTTTAGTGTCAGGGTTATAATCGGGTTATGGTTAGGTTTAAGGTAAGGGTTAGGGGTTCACTTTTGATGGTTAGGGTAAGCGGCTAGGGAAAGCATTATATCAATGAGATGTCCCCACAAGTATATGAATGTGTGTGTGTGTGTGTGTGTGTGTGTGTGTGTGTGTGTGTGTGTGTGTGTGTGTGTGTGTGTGTGTGTGTGTGCTCTCCTGAGAGAAATGAATTGCAGATGATGCAGCAGGCGGAAAGAGCAGCTCTTTGCTTCCTAACAAGTCTCCTCAGACAACCACCAGCCTCTGCTCTGCAGGCAAAAAGGATGCAACAGGTCAGTGGCAGCACTGCTTTGGGAAAATCCAAACAGTGTCACCTTCTCGTTAATTGGTCTGATCTGCGATCTAACAAGCTACAGTCCCATTTTGGCAGGTCACATTCAGCTCCAGCTTCACCACGGTGTTGACCCAGATGCGGCTGATTATTTTCAGCTTTTTAAGAAAATTTTAAGATTTTTGACTTTGCTTGTCACAAGATGAACTGATAAGCTGCAGCCCACAGTCAATAAGTGTTTGTTCAGTTGAACATATGTAACAAATTTGAATCTATGATGGTTAAAAATCCGCAACTGGAGCACACAGCAACCAAAAAAACCCAAAACAATACAAAACAAAAAAAATTTAAGAAACCCCTCTTTTAAAATGTATAAATATATCTACTGAGAAATGTTTTGTTCCAAATACTCCTATACTGTACTGTCTTATGTTGAGCATAGTTGTGCAGACAGACATATCATGTGTAATATATTCATTAGCAGGTGTGTTCTCGCAATCATAAACATAGCATAAGGGTTTCCCTTCAGTCACCCCACAGAAAAACAGTAAATATCATTAAGGGGTTATGCCCATCCTCATAGAACCGGAGTTATAACCAATAACTACAATTTTTTACACACACATTACCTTAAAAACTTTGTATGGGTTTAGAGTGGGGTCACATTTAAAACTAGCTTTTAAAATTTATTTACATCTACTAAGTTCATCCTAATTATTTATTGGTTGAAAAGTTTAAAAAAAACATTAGACCTTGGAAACTGTGATTTTTACAATAGTGGGGTGTATTGTCAACATATAGGGATGATTGGAAACAGCTGGCCGAGTGATGAGACGCGGGAGGACCGACGACAGCGCACAGGGACTTCCAGGTCGAAGGTCGCCCGGCTACTATTGGAGACCGGCGTCTATTTGTCGTGACATGTTTTCAAACCGGCGTTTATTAGGAACTGGCGTTTAAAAGAGACAGGCTACTAATGGAAGATATATACGGTACACAGAAAAAAAAATGAGTATATTTAAATCATCAAGGCAGTGATTGGTCCTGATCTTCCATAATAAAATTACGGTTAATAAGCTACTTATACATGAGTCCTCAGAGCGTATTTCTACATGGTAGTCATACCTGAATAAAGAAAATAAAGCATTTGAGGGCTTTAGATGTTTTCTTCAGTTATTTTTTTATTCAAAGGTAAAAATAAAGCGCCAAAGGTAAGGAGTTTTCTCAAGGTGGTCATCTCTTTAAAGATCGTCTTGCTCTGCCACTGCACACGGTGTCAGCTCAAGATTTGTGATTTGTCAGTTGTCATAATAACACCTGAGTAACAGTCACCGCAGTCAAATAGATTTACAGCATCGCTTTGGATCTTGTAGTTTGACACATTTTGAATCTGACACATTTTAAATTTGACAAGGCCCGTGACACAGACACATTTTGTTCCCGTACACGTGGCATGAAAATTCATGTGATCAGATGACAAGTAGACAGCTAAAAATATAACTGCGAGTGCAATAAACACACACTCAGAATCAGCCAGAGTTGTACAAGGTCTGGGTTTCATGTCATCACACACTTTGTGGTTAGTCAATATGTACAATGTTTCTTACCACCCTGAAGCACCTTAGTCCTCTTGCATAATGTATGACTTCTGGCTGGCTATAGTCTGTCATTGGTTGGTGACAAGTTATATTGCAAGCATGTATTTTTATATTGTGATATATAGTGACAATTTTCCCAACACAGAAGTATAATCGACTTCTCTTACGTCTCGCCTTATGCTCAGAAGGTTGCAAAAGCCACAATGCATGACTTTTGGCTACACTTCAAAGGCTAAGGGAGGGAAACGGTGTCACACAGAAGCAGTGCATTCAGTGAAAGGTAGACTGGAACACACTGAAGCATTGTGTTAGCAGAAATGGCTTATATTTCAGGAGTCAGTTGATAATTTTTGATGTTTTAGTACTTTTCTCTTTCATGCTAACGAGAGCTGGAAGAAGACTGCAAGGTTTTCACTATTATATAACAAAATGCTGAATTTCAGGCTGCAACAAAAACTGAGGGAACATGAAGAGGCACATTCTGTATAGTTAAATCGTTTGAAGAGCTTAACAATCAGGTATGAGTCTAAAATCAGGGGATTCCTTCATGCCCTTTCCTTTTTTATTGTCCAACATAAACACTAAAATATATATATTTTTAAAAAAACAACATATCACTGTATAGTTTAGCAATGGCTCATGGCCTGCAATCTTCTATGAGGAAGAATTTGCCACCAGTGCAGACACATTGCAGCAGTGATCCTATTTATTTGCACACTGGGGATGAAAAATCTGATCACCAGCTGGCAGCAGAGAATAATTCAGAAGTAGTCCATTTCACAT
Organism: Pelvicachromis taeniatus; assembly: GCA_015108175.1. Taxonomy (NCBI): domain Eukaryota; kingdom Metazoa; phylum Chordata; class Actinopteri; order Cichliformes; family Cichlidae; genus Pelvicachromis; species Pelvicachromis taeniatus. Next base: position 190,830 of record VURO01024568.1, on the reverse strand, counting down.
TCTGGACTCATGAAACTACAGCTAAAGAAATGCACACAACACACACACACACACATACAGAAACAGAAAAATATACACATGTACACAAACAGACACACACAACACACACACCATAAGATAAAGTGGTCAGGCGTTTAGGAGACACCACAAAGCCATTTCCATTTCACAAACTTCACACTGTTCAGCTCAGGGCTGTCAGATCCTGCTGTTCTCAAAAGGACAGAAAGCAAAGGAGGAGGAAGAGGAAGGGTTAGGGAGAGGGATTTAAGATTGCAGCAACACCGTAAGAAGTCAAACAAGTGCAAAGTGTTTTGAAGTGTCAGGGGCACAGCTCTGAAGTCAAAACTTTGTGCCGCATCCAAGCATCCATGGATTCATGGATGAATTCAAGAGCTCCGAAAGAGCCGTCAACCTGGGTAAGATCTTTACAAGAAGCTCATCCGCGTTTTAAAAGATGGTTACATGTAAATGGTTCCTCTTCTTCTGAGACAGTTACATGTTGGAATCACAGATGAACAAAGAAAACTGCAGCGGATCATTTGTTCCATTTCATCTCCTATACAGTGCCAGCGCTTGGTTCCCATATCGTAGTGTCTTTTCAAACACTGATTACAGTCCAGAGAGTGAGGAAACATCCTCTCCCAAACAAAAGACAGGCGACAGAGCCTGACGCAGTTTGCAAGAACGACACGCAGCTGTAATTAAATCTATTGTGATGTAATTGGAATAAAAAAACATCTCATATGCTGTATAATTGCTATGTGGTCTTGAGGCACAATTTGTAGCTATGGTCTTCTTGAAGCATAACCCAGGCAATATGCCAGGAAATTTTTGTGATGAAAATAAAAACAAGACTGATCGCTGGCGGATTTATTCCCCGCCCTGACACGCATCACGCCTCCGACGCCGCATTTAGAACTCCAAAAGGGAGCTCAACACCCTCAGACGAGCGCCCGGAGGGGCTGTGTTGTGTTGTAATTGTGATATAATTGCTCACAGCAGAAAAAGAAATGTGGCTTCTTGTCTTCGTGTAATACAACAGCTAAATGATTCCTTAATTTTTGTTCATTTTCTCATTAGTTTTGTAAATGAGCAGTTTGATCAAGCTGAGCTCTAAATTGGAGGCTGTGGTGTGGATATCTTCATCAAAGCATGCGTGTGGATGGGTTTTAGAATGTGCCAGAATCTGAGCATCCACAAAAACTTCAAATGAACAGCGTGAACGAGTGCCACTATCAATCAGCTGCACAAAGAGTAAGAGTCCCAACGATCTAATTACCAGTCTTATCATTAGCTAATTGGTGCAGGATGTTTAGCCAGATACATTCGCACTTTTCATTTAAGACTTCACACGTGCATCTAGGCTTGATTCTATATTTTCACATTAACACAGCGCAGAACTAATAACACCTTCTCAGTCAGTCCTGTTCTCTCATGTTGGTGTGAGGGAACACAAAAGACCCAGATACTGAAAATACTAAGAAATCTCCTCAGCCCCAAAGCTCAAAGTAATTAATTCTGTAAAGACACCTAATTCAACCAAAAACGAGGAGGTCATCTTGTACAAGAATACGAATTACAAGTAATCCCACTTTGATATCTTGAAGTGAACGTACCTTTTATAAAGTGGGCATAAAAAAGAAGAGGGACTGAAATAAAATCCAGATGACCTCAAGGCACTTTGTACTTATATTATCACACAAAGTCAACTGAAAGACACTCACGGGTGAGAAAGAAAAAACAGGTTTACTGTGCGTGCTAAGAAGAGAGGTGAAAATGTGCCCACAAAAGTTAAAAATGTAAGTTAATGGAAACTACAATGCATTAGTGGCCAGCTGGAAGCTTTCAGAGGTGTTATTAGTTCATTGTATGTCTGTGTGATGTAGAGCAGAGTGTTTTGGTCTTCTCCCATATGTCCAGAGAAATATGTTAAAGGTTAACGGGCCATTTTGAGTTTTTAAATAATCTGCTGTTGCGAACATCCCTGCAGTTGACGACTATCCTTTTACCCAATCTACAGTAAGCTAGGACAGGGAGAGGGTAAGCAAAGACTAGACTGATCAACACAAAAACAATCTGTCCATAAAAGTCAGGAGCTGAATATTCAATTTTTTCAATAAACACACAAATTACTACTGGATTTATGTCAGGGTGTGCCATACGATGCGTGGTAGAACCACAGATCATGTGTGTAAAAATAGATATAGCCACATATGGTATCACATATGTTTATGTTAACCACCTACTGCTGGAACATTGTTATTGTTGGGTACCAGGAGTAACAGCATTTAATATCCAATTCACAAGCACTCATCAAAACTGAAGAACAGAGGATATTATTTGTTAGATAACTTCAATAAAACTGTTTCAAAGGATAACAACACCTAGCACGTCCAGTTCAATGATTCCCAGCCCAGAACGAGCAGTATAATAGGCACCCACCTGTCTCCCAAAGCAGCTGTGCCTCTAATAACAAATAACTTTATACCTGTTCCTTTATATCCCAAGGGGTGATCAGAGCGGATGGATCCGCATGACAGATTTTACGCTACTCAGCTTGATGGAACCCTTCCAGGTTTGGGACCATCATTTAGTGTGCACTAGCTTGTGAATCTTACTGTCACCATGTTTATTTTTATTCCTGTGGGTATCTGTGGGCTGCAATTTGAGTCTTATAGCCAGGCTAAGCTAGGCTACGCTAAGCTAAGTTAAGCTAAAGGCAACCTGTCTCGATCTCTGTATTGGACACACTGACACAAAGCTGATATCAGTCATCTCAACCGATCAAATCGAACTTTGTCAACAACATAGCTGCAGGGATTTGCTTGCCACACATTTTGCCGTCTGCTCATGTCCTCACTATGCAGAGACTGTGGGATCAAAAAGTTTGAACATGGCTCAAACGGTGATCGTATGTAGGATAAACAGAGATGTGTGTGCATTAGCTCACTGTGTACATCAAAGCACATCCAGAATTGGAGCCCATCACAACATATTTACTAAGATAAATAAATCATTTTAAGTTAAATTCAAAATGCATACAGTTGTCTTTGCAATTGATATACGGTTGCACATTTCATCCACATCAAATAACTGATGCGAAAACAGGACACGAACCCCAAGTCCAGCATAATAAGGTGCTTTGATTAAAAATGGATTGAACTATTTCCTAGGTGTCCCTTGAAGAAGGGAAATTGATTTGGCTCAACAATGGAATTCCCACACGTCCTTAACAGACTCTGAGAATCAAAATAAACTCACACATATAATGTAATTCAAGTCCCACTGTCACAACTCAATTCATCTAATTAAAGTGGCAGAGAAAAAGAGAAGATTTTAAAGTGAGTTGGTAAACTCACACAAAGCAGTCACGACGATCAAAACGTCTTACTGACATCGAGAACACATGAGCAACATCTGGCTAGTTGTTAAACCAGACGCATGAGCTCAGATTGGCAGCCATCATTTTTTTATCATTGTCTTTATTTTTCCAAGCTTGACATATTCTTTTTATCTATGTTTTTTCGCTGAGGCGTTTCAAATCCAAGTGCCTTACAAACACCTTTGTGATGGAAATGGATAATGAGCTTTCCCAGAAGGGTTAATCAAACCCATTGTTCGGCAAGAATGAAAAGATGTGAAAAGATGTGAAGGGGAACTGATTGATTGTGTGGTTAAAAAAAGAGAATTGCTATCCCTTTCTCCTGGGCATTTACTTGTTTCCTCCTTGATATAGGAAGTGATTTATTTTGACAGTTACCTCATTGAGTTTATTTTATCCAAATGAAAAGTCTTTCTTGTGAACTCAACAAGCAGGAGAGGGAGGAACAGAGAAATGGACAGGCACAAAAAAGAGAAAGAGAGCATACAGTATTTTTTTAAGAAGAAAAATAGCAATTTTAAAAAGATATCAAATTAAGAAACACAGGCATAAATGTGTGAAAGTAGCGGTTAAGAGTTGTGACTAAGCTCCTGGCTGAGAGCCTGGTGGGCTAGATTTGACCCCTCAGTGGAGGAGAGAGCACAGTCCAGCTCTATAATTAGAAAACACACAGTGCCACTAATCCTTACTGAATGACTAAAAAGCAGACAGCAAGTTTGCTCCACAGGTTGTGGAGAGTGAAAGTGGTGCCTGAAAAAAAAAAAATCTAACAGAGGAGAGAGTTAAGTTCTACTTGTGGTCTGATTTAGGAGAGGCTGATTTAGTCCAAAATAAATCAAGGGTTTCTAATAGGATTTCAGATGTGTTAACACACTAAAGCTGGATTTATAGCGGTGTGTTACGTGGTTACGGGCTCATATTCAAGTTAAGGTTAGCATCAGAAGTTATATAGAAGAAATGCACTGTGGTTGATTGCCTTCAACAGCCCGTGTTTTCTCAGGGTAAAAAGTAAGAGGAGGTTATAGACAGGCAAGGTAATCTTCCTTACAGACACAATAGAGAAGGCACATTTTATAATGAGCCAAACCAGACCAATATCCCCAGGAATTCTGTTTGTTGCCAGCATTTAGTGCCAATGCAGGAAGCAGTGTGCCCCCCAGAGACAAAGGTGTGTGGCCAGAGTACTGGATGAGCATGCTGGATGTCAGACTGCCAAAGACCGGAATTTGAATCCCATCGCAGACTAACTGAGTTCAGCCCAAATCTCATATTTGTTTTAAAGGGATATGTGACACCCTCTAGTTTTAAACCCTTGTGTTAAAAATCGAGTCAACACCAGCTGTAAAAGGAAAATCACAGAAGTCTCACGATTGGGACTCTTTCTTACAAAAAGCAGCTGATATGTACACATAACCCTTTCCTGATCCTCAGATGTTCCTCTCAGTTTGACTTTGTATGTTACATTAACTATGGACGTGGATGAGAAATGCTTTTAAAGGCGCTCTATGGTTTCCACAGTTTGCTAGAGTCTTGGATGATGCACACAAGGCTGGATGGATGTGTGTTTGCAGATGGCCACGTGACTCCACGGAGACACAATGCACCACCTATTCACGTGCTCCTCAGGTGGACTCAAAGAGTTACAAAAGGAAAAACTACCTTTTGTTTTTTTTTTTTCTGCAGCTGGCCACATCCTTATGTGGCATGTCCTGAGCATAATCCCCATCTTAGCCAGCAGCTTATCTTCAGAGGCTGATGACCCTCAAGTATATAAGCAGAAGACCTAACCAGACTCTTTAATTCGCTGCCTCCTTGTCTCCACATGGTCGGCATCTAATCCGATGGAACACATTCCCACGATACACGATTTACATCTATGTTTGTGGAAAAACAAAACTCATTCAGAATCCCCCTTTTTCTCGCAATCTTGAGCTTTTTGTAACAAAATGGGGTCCTGTCCATGATTTGAACATCGCTCAAGAAAGAAACCTACACAGATAAAGGATAAATAAAGAATATAAATAACACGCTTTATTAATACACTTGAATTCTTGAAGAAAAACCATTGCGTATCAACCTTTTTTTCCCTATCGCCGAGCACGAAACGATGTAAACACCATGAATCTGTCAATTGGTCTTCCAGATCGCTCTTCCAAACTCGTTAATTCGCAGTCAACGTTTTAAATGAAGACAATTTCATCCCAGCTGTTTCTTATGTTTGCTTCAAAGGGTGAGAAGTTTCATATTCATATGCCTGTGTGGTTCCTGAATAATCAAGTAATCAAGGATTTTTGGTAGGAGGAAGACAAAGTGATTGTTATCCAAAACACTGCCTCTCAGACTGCGTTTTCACACAAGCCATCGCCTTCCTTTCAGCTCCATGGAGCTTGTTTAGAGACAAGGCGATTACTTCAGAGGGAGTACGGAGAGAAGGTAATGCTGTTTGTCAAATTAACAAGCATGTACACAAGCCATTCCAACACCTACTGTAAAGTAGTTAAACAAACAAGCGGCTTAAAACATGCAAATCAACAATACCTTAACTCAACATGGTTTTTCATACAAAATGAAGATTGGAAAAAAAAAACCCATCATTCCACAATAAGCTTTGTAAAAGAACTGAATAGTTACAGATCTTAAGAGAGAAGGTTTGAGAGGTGGAAAAAAAGAGAAAAGCATTCAAGGATTTATATGTTTTTAAAACCTCCTCTCATTCAGATTGGCAGCAGCAGCAGTCAGCTTTCAAGTAGCTGCAGTAGACAGCTAATCATTAGCCAGTTAGCCTCTATTATGGCCTGGGATCCAGGCCTGGTGATAAAGAACCAAAGGACTGAGGGCTCACAGCTTAATGATCCAAAGATCAGCACAGGATTTACAGGCTCAGGGTTTTCTGCCACGGCCCCTGGACAAAAGCCCTCCTTCCTTTCTTCATCTACTTCAGCGGAGGGATTGAGTTCATAAAAACCGGAAACAATGTTGGAAAGTAATGAAATCTCCCACCTATCGTGGTAAGAAAAATAAAATGAGGGAGACATCAATCGCTGAGGTAAAGCTTCTAGTTGATTGGATGATAAATAAAGGCAAAGTGCCAAGAACAAATATTTCACACGCTAGAACTTTTACGGTGCCTTCAGCAGCGCTCTTATTTCGTTTTCTTTGAAGGGTTTGACATAATAGCTCATGGAGCACCCTGACTTTACTTGGCATCAGATGAAAACTTAATTTAACTGTTTCAGACCCAGAGGATCAACGTTCGCTGAGCGTGAGCTGCCTGCAAATGTTTAAAACAAAGCTTGCCGAGTGCCGATTTAGCTCACTGGGCTGAGCAGGTGACCCAACATGCAGTAAGGCTAATGCAGAGGCCTGGGTTTAAATCCACCAAATCTGTGGCCATTTACTCCGTGCCTACCAGCTTTCCTGTCTTCTCTTCACTGTCCTGTTGCAAAAAAGCCTAAAAAAGTCTGGAAAAAGTGTATGTGTGTAGAAAAAAAAGCTTCTTCACAGCTTGTAGAGGGTCCCATGCAGAACTCAGAGACATTTATGTGTTGCAGACACTGCAACTACTGAAATTCTTCACACAGACTCGAAGGATCTGACATTTCTTCTGAGATCAGTCCCTCCTGCTCACTTTCAGTGTTGAATACAAGAAACAGGAATTTTTCCAGTTATCTTAACTGCCTCTTGAAACATGAAAGCACTGACCAAGTAAAACATCCACTGCCGTTTCTTCTTCTTTGTACTTGTTGATAATTGTACACCTTAAAGCAACACCACTAACCTCACATTTTGAAGCTAGCTAAAAAAAAAAAAAATACGAGAAAAGAGGTTAAAGGCTGGCATTAATATTTAATCAAATCCTGACAAAAAAATTACATTATATTTGAAACTTATATTTGACTTTGTCAATGTCTAAGTCCATTAGGTTACCGCTCAACTGTGAGCATGGTCATTTTATTTGATTACAAAAAACAATAAGAATAATAAAGCAGGAATATGAAAGTCTATCTTAATCTGACGGCAGGCAAAAGGAAAAAACATATTATTATTATTCCACCAAAAGACTGGATCTAATTTCATGCCTGCTACTGGTGTGGAAATCTTCAGGAATGTCTCTGTCAGGGCCCGGATTTGCACGGCGGCTCAAACGCTCGACGAAGCCAAATGATTACATCATCAGCTGGCACGTGATTTAAGATCACACATCAGCCTTGGCCTGAGAGATTTTTTACTCATCTCAAGAGAACCTCTCCATCACCATCATTGCTGTCACCATCCCCCCGATATGGCGTGAATACCTCCTCTGTGAGTCAGGCCAAGGATCTGCCAGTGGCCCCACTTTTGCAAACTGAATAGGCACAGCTCAGCCACGTTTTAAGGCACCCTAATGTACCATGGCTGGACCACAAAGGCAGCGTGGTAATTTGCCAGGGATAATGACGCTCCCTTAATTCGGCCCTGGGGGCCACAAACAGAATACTTTAAAGTGCAATCCCCATCCAGGGATGAGACCCATGTCTTTCCACCCCCATTTTTTTTTTCTAGACCTCTCTCTCTCTCTCTCTCTCTCTCTCTCCAGCCCTTTTCTCTCTTATTGGCCTGAAAGGAGCTTGTTTTCTTCCGGCTTATTGTTATCCTGAACTAAATATCAGCAAACGACAGCGGGGCTGGAGGAGACAACATGCCAACCACGATTGGAGCCCCTGATCTCCTCCCATAGGGGCAGAGAGAACCAAGACAAACGTGGAGGAGCTTCTTCAAAGCAGCCAGAGAGGGAGCACTGCTACTCTACTCCAATGACACATATTAGGGAGAGATATTTAGGCCACAAATTGAATTGAACAGAGAAAGAGAGAAGAATGCATGTGCTGAGCAAGGGGAGTGGAGCAATAGAAAATAACCAAATTCCAGGGATGGCCTTCAGGGATATTAAAGACAGAGAAAGAAGTGGTTGAGATTGGAGCAAGAGCAGTCTGTAATATTTTTTATGATAAATTGGGCAGAACATAAAAAGGGCTTCAAACTGAAACCAAGATGACAGACACACTTGAGAGTGAATAAAGCCACAGAAATAAAAAAAAATTGCTTGCTTACATTTTAAAAAAACAGTAACCAAACAGCCTTCATATTTCACTAATTCTGATCAGATTAGGATTATTTAAATACCCTGTGCAGTGTGAACAAATACGCAAGGTTAGATTTGCAATGCAACGAAAAGCGCTTAAATATATACAGGTTCAGTTGAGTCAAGGTTAAGTCAATAAAGTTGCTACATTAAAAAATAACCCCATTATATATTTTATGAGAATTAAATAAAAAATCAATGATGCATAAATTCTGATTTTAGGAGTACAACATTTTTTGCACAGTCGCTCAGTAAACAAGGTCATTTTCTCTGAGGGGATGCCAAATGTTTGACTTTTAGCTCCTCAGTCTTACTTTCTGTTATCAAAGGCACTTTTTTGAGCTGTTTACGTAACAATAGGATCTAGTTTACATAGCTGAATGAGCACTGGGACAGCAAAAAATATGATATCCGGACCGAAAAAAACCCCAGATATGGATAGGTTTTTATTAAATGTTGTTTCCGCTACATTTCCACAGATTTGATAAATGACTAAAAGACCTTCTAAAACACTTTTATGTCACTCTGGCTTATGTTCAGCTTCAGCGAACATGTTTGTATGTGTGAGTGTGAAGGTATTTGAGACAAGTGAAATGAAAATTTGAGCTCACTCTGCATGCCTTTGTGTTTAAACCATGTAGGCCAACAGTTTTTTCTCCACCTCTGTTCATTAGCACGTGCTCAGGTTGGTGAACTCCACGAGACCTTGCACATATGAAAAACTCAGCTTCAAACAGGCTTTCCTGCTATACAGGTTTTTTATAATCTGGATAACTTCCCTCCCAGATTAATACTGTGGACAGTCTCCAACATAACTATGAGATATAAAAATGCCATGTTTATCACACATATAGAAAATAAACTGTTGTACTTTGTGTACATTTTTGTGCAATTATGGACAGACTACTTTCCATAACTGCACAAAAAAACTGCACTACACCTCGCTTCACTCTGTTTTTTACAGTATAATTTATTTTTCAGGTAGAAAACCAACATTTTCCTTAATTTTCTACACAACGCATCCAATGATAGTGTTCAATGTCACAAAGAGAAAACCTAATATGGTGACAGGCCTCACTGACACGGTTTGGCCTCAGTGATTTAGGATGATTAAATCTGGCACCTGACAGTTTAAATGCACAGCAACTTAAGAAATCACCAGGAAATTAAAAACTACACACAAAACACAACAGAAGTGTTCTGGGGGCACATGAGAACATGAAGGAACGGCTCCAGATGTGACAAGCTAACAGCAAACAGCTAATAGCAAATATATAATTTAGCATTACTGTATATAAATCATGTGATTAACAACACAACACGGATGAATCCTCCACTTGTTTTCGCGTGCCTCAGTGCATTCATTCATGTGCTTCAGTTTCTGTATGCGAAACACTTCTGTTGTATTTTATGATTTTCTTCCTGCTTCTGTTGCGTTTTGTGCGCTTTCGCAGTATTTGTCTATTTGCTGCTCTTTTCTTACGTTGCAGTGTGACTGAACTCTCCGGCCCACCGCAGAATATCTTAAGACGTTACATAAGATAAACTTTCAAACGTCAGGTGTTGATGGATGGAATAATGACCCAACTTTCTTGCTGTTGCTACAGCTGAATTAATAACAGCGTGTAAAAGCTCTGAGAATGGCCCCAGCCTGCTCTGGTGAAGGCGATTTCATAAAATGATTATGCACTCATGTCACCTGTATAATAATTTCACTGTGCTGTGTCAATTAGGCACAAGGCTGTCGGCGACCAGAGTGCTTCACTTTCACGCGGAAAAGAAGTACTTGTGACTATCCAGCATCACTTTGACAGTCACTTCTTATACCTTTTTTTATTCCCGTCTTTCTTTTTTGTTGGAATTGTGCTGTTTTTATCTAATTTTTAAGTATAACAATGCGAGTTGTAGGTAATTGATGCGTGGTTTGTGCATCATAGTTTGATTGATTGAAAGAGAGGGCTAGAAATACAGGGACAAAGAGAGGTGGAAAGGTAAACCTTGACCATTAGCAGCCTGCATGAAACCTCCTCTCTTCCATCTCTGCAATACTCTCCTCACTGCCTTTCAAATCACTTCACTCAGTCAGAACAAAGGGCTTTCACCAAAAAAGACTGCCTTACTGTTACTATAAAGGCCAGTGAGACTTCTTTTTGGCGGGGGGGGGGGGGGGGGGGGGGGGGAGGAAAAATT
>VURO01024568.1:166722-180116 GCA_015108175.1 Pelvicachromis taeniatus | reverse complement strand
AAGAAGACATTTAAATAAAGTTAGGAGGAGAGGAAAAGAGTAATGGCTATCCTTCATCCACAAGACCAGAGAGAAATTTTGTTGTTTGCCAGAAAAAAATTGAGGATAAAAAAAAAAAGTCAACTAAATTGCTGCACCAATGCATAGCAGCAATTCAGTGAAGGATATAGAAACCAATCAAAGCAGTCCATGAAAATGACATGGAGGCTCCAAATGAAAAAGATTAAAGTGTACTCACCAGCTAAGCATCACTGGGGTGTAGGCACAGGGGGCTGTGAGGGCCGTCTGTCCTTTTCAAATTGATTCTGTTAGAAGGGGAAAGGAGACAGAGAAGGAAGGGGGAGGGGTGAGTGTTTCACTAGCTACTCGCCTCCTTCTCATAAGCAGTGCGCAGAACCACAAAGAAGTGCTGGCGGTCTCGTAAACAAACCGCCAACTTTTCAATGAAGCAGAGAAGGCGGAGCGGGAACGGCTTTTTGAACCCCAACTTCATGGGGTTTGGGGGGGCTAAAGGGAAAGAGAGACCTGCGAGAAGCCTTTGTAACAAGGGAAGGCCTAACCGGACAATAACAAACCACTAAGTTCAGTATAGTTCAAGCACATTAAGCCCTGAACCTGACTTGACTCGCACAGACAACACAACCAATATATGGCTCAACTGTAAACGAATACACAGATGTAAATACGGCACACGGGCGCCTAACCGTGTTGAACCAAACACAGATGCTAATATACAGAGAGCACATTTGGTTCCAAGCTTTTTGATCTCACTGCCACAGAGCAAATTGGAACAAATAGCCCTGGTTTGGTTTCTAAGGCAACCTGAAGGAGCAGCTCAGACTCGCGATCCCTCTTGTGTCGTCAGCTGCCGTGATATGGCTGCTGTTTCTTTCACTTCAACACAGAGAAGCAAAAATGAATCAAAAAGGAACTGATAAAGTTCAGTGATGATGCCTTATTAACTGTACATCTTCTACAATGCTATTACATAAATACAGAAATTAACTAAAAGTTTTTTTTTAAGGCATTTAGGTTGAAGCCAAAGAGTAAAAGGCTTTTTTAAAAATAATAATAATAAATATTAAGTGCATATTAAACTCTTAGTCAGCTGATTAAGCACCCAGTTCCTCTACCACATTCTCCAGCTCGGTGCTGAGACACTCGAGTGAGAAAGACAGGTAGAAAAATACAGTAAAGAGGATTTTCTATGGAGCTAAGCCGAGAATTTAGGGCTAAGCAGCAGGAAGTGTCCGCTCACACACACAAAAAAAACCTCCCCATAATCTCCACTGTCAGTGTGGGATCAGGCTTTATTCACTGCAACAAGTGAGGAGGAAGAATTCTCATAAACTACTTAGTCTGTGACCTAAAGTCTTATTCACTCTCTCTCACACAGTCACACACACACAGTCACACACACACAGTCACACACACACACACACACACACACACACACAGTCACACACACTTCAATGTCCCGCATCTACACAAGGAAGTCGTGCATACAGTGTCTGGGATCGCATGACCCTGCTGAGATTCAGTATGGCTTTATTGACCACAAGTGACAAGAATGTGACATTGGGCGCGGTGCAAATCACGCAGCAAAGCAGAGATTTAAGCAAGACAGATAACAATAGGTAGCATCAGGGCCGACGTTTGGCTCAAGACCTCTTGTGTGAGCGCCTTAATCTTAGCGTGGGACACTTCAGATTCACCAGTCGTGGTGCTCAGTGATAGTTCTGCAGATCAGGTGAGAAAACCCAGAGAGCCAGCGAGAGTTTTGTGGATAGAAGTAAAACGATGTCACTTTTCTCAGTCAGAAACATGGAGACGAAAAAATTGCAACAGGTTTGGATGAAAATGGCAGGTTTTTTTCTTTTGTTCTGAAATGTTTTGACAGAACACACGGAGAGAGACGCAGAGAAACTCATCACCAACTCGAAAAATCGCAAATATCATATTTTCTTATTATCGCTATTGGATTGAATGCGCAGTGAAATGCATGAGATATCTACCAGCAGCACTTCATGATATTTGTTATAATAACACAGAATGAGTTCAGAAACAGGACAGCGTGGTGGTTAGCACTGTTTCCAGGTTGTACCCTGAAAAGCTCTCGGCCTATGGCAGCTGGGACCCTGAATTAGCTAAGCAGAGGAAAATGGATGGATGGTGTCCAGAAATGATCTTTAGTAATACACTACAATACTGAAAATTATGGTTTAGATTCAATACCAAATAATTACAGGGCCAGTATTGCTGATACTAATACCGATACTTTTGACCTATAAAGGCAGCTTATGCAGTGCACAGAGCTGTGTGATGATTTATGAGACGAATCATCATCAATTTGCACATTTTAATGACCACTAAATCACTGTGATTTTTACTTTCCACAATAATGAGTTAATAACAAAAATGCACGTTTCAGTTTTTCATGAAACTGTGTTTGTTGGAGACCTGGAATGTAAATGTGCCTGCCTCTAAATCACTTTGGGTCAGCTTCTGTAGTTTAAATGTGCTATAAGCTATAAATCAAATAAACATGATAGTCAACACAAAAAGGTTCAGACATTTTTCATTGTGCATGTTTGAGCAATATTTTTTCATTTGCAAAAGAAAATTATTTATTTAACACAGTTCAGTGGTGCTACATGTTGAACTTAGACGACAGACACAAAGTATCAGTGCTATCACGATAGTATCAGCCTGATACCAACACCAGTGTTGGTATCGACGCCGTCGATATTTTTGATCGCTTCCCTAACCTCTAATGTTTAGATGTTTCAGAACTGAAAATACACATCAAACACGAGCTTTTGGGTTTTTTCCCTTCACTCAACCACACAAACACACAGACATAAACAGAGCAATTACAACAGATGCTGTCCATCTTATTTCGAATGTTATCTTGAGTCCTTGAAAGCAGACTGGAGGCACAATCTCCAATCTGGAACTTTTTTTGTTGTTGTTGTAAGTCTGCTGAAACTTTTGCAGCCCACCGTGAGCATCTCACTCATTTTCTGTCCATAAGAAGTGATTATCAACATTCTCCACAAGATCCAGCAGCGAAAATCAAATTCTCCTAATTAAGCTCCAGTTACTGGTAACTGAATCAGGCAGTTTAATGAAGACTTAGCGGGAAGCGGGTGAAGAGGCAAGTTACGGAGCGCCAGGAGTTCACGGCTCAACAACTCTCGATGTTTATCTCACACAGAAATGCACAGAAACACAAACACTTATTCACACATTGTACTCGTGCAGTTCAACATTCACCCTTTAGGCACTAAAGGAAACGTGTCTAATTAGGAGCAAATTACTGCCTGCAGCTTTCCAGTTGAGATCGCTAGGTTGCTGTTGGTAAACAAACTTTTTTTTTTTTATATAAAGTTTAAATCAAACACAGCAGATCCTAGCATTTGCTGCACCAAGGACACGCCACATGATATGAGCTGTGAAAAGTGGCACTTCAAAAGCTCTTTCATTACTCTGTTATACGGTCATAGAAACCTTTAAAGCCAATGTCATATCTTTAGACGCTACTACCAATTAATGTGCTTTTTACCAAACCTGCAACTTTTTTTCCCCCAAAAGCGGTTTTGACACTGACACAGCCCTTTAATTTTTTTTTTTAATTCATGCTGACTTAAAGTTCGTTGTAATGTTAATAAACGACGAACCGGGAAGCAAAGTGTTTGATCTATACGTGTCGACTAATCTAATTGATCTTCCGGCAGTGCTATGTCTCCGTTTTTAACAGCTGATTGTGCACACTCAAGTACAGCCTTCACTTAGACTTCTGTCACATTAGTAATGCTTCTGTGAAGTGTTGAAAATTTCAAGAAAAATATGCAAATTGGTGTGTTGTTCAGTCACTGGCTGTGTACTCAAAAGATCATGAATCTCGCATAATTAACTGAGCGTCGGTGACTTTTGTGAGTCATGTCATTTCACTGCTGCTCTCCACCGAAGTGCGTGCTGTTCTTGACAGCTCAAAACAAGCATAGGTGGCGCGCAACTGGCATCCCCGGGGTGACTCAGGCTGGGCAGCAGTGCTCGTGGGCAAGGCAAGAGCCAATAACCATGCCGGTTTATGCAAATATTTTAAAGATCAGATTTTAAAGGCATAACGTTCATTTTAAATGGTAACAAAAGTGTAGACAGAGGGTTTTAACCTCACCTCACACAGAGACAAACAAAAGATTACAATTTAGTCAGAGTGCTGTGTGGTGTTTGGGTTTGTTTGGCTTGCTTTGTTTACATCAGTAAACAATAATGTGTCAACGCAGCAGGATGACGTGCCTCAATTATGATTAGCTGAGTGGGGGAAAAAAATGCTCATTTTTGATAGTATCGCTTCAACTGTGTGTCATTAAGCTTCCCACTAATGTGGTTATCAGCTAACAGACTGGTTCAAATACACTATTCTTGTCTGCCTTTTCATATAACAGAGTAAACAGCAAGCAATGGGGAAGAAAGGTGATTTAAGTGACTGCATGCTTACTGGTGCCCAACAGGCTGGTCTAAACGGCTGGTCTACTGTGATTTGCCGCACACAACCATCTCCATCTCAGTTTCTCTGGGTGAAAATGCCATGTTGATGCCAGAGGTCATAAAACGATGGCCAGACTGCTTTGAGCTCATAGGAAGGTAATAATAAGTCAAAGCACTACAAAGCTCAGATCATCATAAACTGGGTTCTTTAAAGTGAGTTCACAAACCCAGTATTAGAAAAGTGTACCTGATAAAGTGTCCAGTTTATTGTCCTTAATTACTTCATTGTGAGAAGAGAATCACTGATTTGTCTCAGAGGCTTTTACTATCAGAAGAACATGTAGGGACCTCTCCCACTGATAATTAAACTAAAAGTCAAAAATAAACACAACATGAATTAATTTTTATTAATTTTATTTAATTAATTTTATTAATACGCCTCCGCGCAATGTATGCACTTGCATGTAAAAATGTGTTTCAGGCACTCACCATCTTGGTGAAAAAGCAATTTCAGATTTTGAGTAACGCGTATGTGTTTCTGATTGCTCACTAAGCTCAAGTGGGTCTCTGTAGTAATTAAGTGGCACCTCCATTAAAGACGCCTTGGGCTGCTAATACATCAGTGTTAGCTTTAAAGCTGCACAGCTGACCAAACGGCTTAGAGAAATGATGGGGAGCTAACTATGCTATTTAAATTCAACAATCCTCAGAGATGTGACATCACCACGTGCAGAGTGCTCTTCCAGCGCGGAGTCCAAACGCTGAATGTTAATGATGTCTTTGCAATAAGCTTTCATCATTAAAAAAAAGGAGAAAAAAAGAGAGAGAGAAGGTGACATTATTATTGCTACGATTTTATTATTTATTTTTCAAATCCCCTTTAAAATTTTACCCCCAAATCTTCCTCTTTCCATCACTGTGATATGCTCGCTGTTGCAGTTAACATCTACAGCTGTATTTATGATTTATCTATGGCAGCTCCTGGCATTGTGAATGGCTCACCAGCTCAACTAAATGCAACTAATGATAGTATTTCCACAGGTTTCGAAAGGTGATTAATGTCGTTCATTCAACTTAGGTTGAAGGTGACATAAAGAGGAGACCTTGGGCAAACAAGCTTATAGTCTCAAGTTAAAGCCAATGAGATAGTCGCTGCTAACAGGGGAACATTTACACTTACATACATTTGCTTTGTTGACAGCACTTCCGCTAATCCTGTAAATTGATGCCATCTTTTTAGACTGCTGTAATAATTCTAATGGTCACATATAAATATCACTCGTATGGGATCATTTTAATATTATTCCAATCCATTTTTAATTAAAGCAGCATTTTTTAAAATTGGATTTCTGTGACTGTCTTTTTCTTCATTTTTTAAAATCCTTATCTACTTGTTTCTATTTGAATATAATTTGAACGTATTTTCTGAAATTTCACATAAAGTTTTCCCGTCCATACAGCCGAGTCCACGGCTCACGCGTGAAGATCTCTCGATTTTGCGCCTGTTGCATGATGTCAGCCTAACAATTTGAGGAGGAGGAGGAGGCATAAATATCTTAGTGTTTTTACGTAACCCCTTTAATGACAGTAAGCTCTCGAGCTGGCCTTTCTCAGTCTTCAAGTTCCTCCATAAATATTCAATCAGGCTGAGGTCAGGTGACAATCAGCACTCCTCAGTTTTCTTTGGTCTTTAAGTAGTTTTATGAGAGGTTTTGTTTTTGGAGGGGGGGGCTTATTATACTGTTGCCGCACGATTCCTTCAGCACAAAGATGCAAAGACGAGAATGTGGTGCATCACTGATGGAGTGCTACTTCTCCTTGACCTCCTTGGGCCTCGATAATCAGATATTAGACGTAATATATTGTGACAGCTCTACAACCACATTTGCATATTCCCGCCACCACGTTTCGCTTTTGGTTTGATCGACTGCGATGACATCCTCGGTCAAATTTCTCCTACCGCATATCATCAACCGCTGTGAAATTCTGATAAAATTTCAGTATTTTGCCTCATTTTCCTCTCTTGAGAAGTGCTTTACAGAAGCCGCTCATCTTCTTAGACCACTACCAGAGAGTCTCTGTCTGATAGTGCTTTAGCTGATTGGAGTCTTGTATTGTTTATTTAGCCAATTCTGTGCTGTGATGAAGCTCCTTTTCCAGCTTTTATTAAGCCTAGCAGGATGTATTGATCTTCCAGTGCTTCGGATACAGCTGAGCCAATTTATAAAATATTTTAGTGCAGCGCCCCTCAGAAGACTCCAGTCCAGCCGTGTCAGAGTTAACATGGTCAGTGCAACTAATTTGCATCAATTTGACTAATGGAAATACTTTTTAAAAATGCTCTTTTGTTATCACTGCTTGTGTTTTTAAATATTTCTTTATCTCTTTACCACATTGTAAGCCTACCAGGAGTAACCCTTAGAGCTCTGTTATGAACTCAGTGGTTTCTCTCATATTTCATATCTGCTTATAGAATAGAAGTTAATGAGCTATGCGGCTACCTTTGGAAAAACACACTGTTGTCTTTATGAGGGAAACAGTTAAATGGTTTGGGGGCAATTTTCAAAACTATTTTGTCAGGAAAGAAGAGTGTAGACTGGAAGTTACGGGGAAGAGCACGGGGGAATGACATATGGGAAAACAACCTGGGTCAGACCTGAAACTAGGCCCTTTCAGCCTTTTGAGACACTGGTCCCATGCCCAGCCAGGTGAGCCACAGGGATTTCCAAACTTTCTGATTGTATCCATGACCAAAGAAAAGACTGCTGTGGTCTCTTATTTTCTTTTTTTTTTTTTAATTAAGAAGCATCTTTTTCTTTAAATATTTCCTCCACATTCATTGGCCTTATCCACTGGAAGCGCAGCCCTCACAGGATTAAATAATTGTTATGATAATTTTACAATGCTGGCTTTAATTAAACACATGAATCACATTTAAGCCACAGAGGCACATTTCGAATTGAGTGATGGCTTAGGATGCAACAAAGAAATGTTGTGTGGTGTCTGAGTGAACAACTTCAGTGAGTGCGTGTACTCCCCTGGTCCAGGTGTTTGCTTTGGGATAAATGCCGGTCTTAACTGTGATCCCAGGACTGTTGATTAGTCTTCTACTCGAGTAAATACGTTCACTCTCCAAGCTGTTTGTGCGTGATGGAACAGTTTATAAATGTGTGCACGAACATGTGCCCCCCCTCTTTCTTATTCTGCTTCTGCTTGCCTCAGTGCTCGTTTTCTCGCTCAAATTTCTGTTTCTCTAAGCGAACTCTAGTCATTCCAAATAAAATTTGTTGTGATGGCGCAGAGCGAAGTTCGCAGCAGGGGGGGAAAGAATCGTCAGCAGGCAGCCGAAAGCAGTGACCTCAGCTTCAGACCGAAATGATACTTATCGAGCTGAATATTGATCCGCACGTCCGAACTGTGCAGCAGCCAAATGGCCTCAGCGGTCTCACCGAGCCAGCAGAACGAGATCTGGATCCATTTGACCGCACACGCATGAAAAACATGCGATACACACGAGAGGTGATAGTGACGTGAAGCTGGCCGCACGGTGAGTTGAGTTCGAACGTTTAAGAAGAAGAAAAAATCGTCCTTGTCCATTGCAGTAGTAGGTTTCGCTCACCCTGCCTCTGGGTGCTTTAACAGCAGCACAAAGAGCAAACACGATGTGACTCTTTCTTGTGGTTTTAAATGAATGGCTGACGTTGGTGCCAACATTCAAACTGCATTTTCTTTAGCACAATGGTAGACAGGTGTGTCCAGGAGGTGGAGGAGAATGGGAGACAAAACTGAGCTGAACATCAATGAAGTGATGTTGTTAAAAATACTCTAATCCTCACGCTTCCTGGAGAACATGAATCTTCTCTTCGCAGCTCTTTGGTTATGAAAACATCCGAGGTAAAGCACAACAGTTGCGCAGGATGGGGCGCATTCGCACAGTCTGTTACACTCCAAGTTGGTTTGTGGTATAACAAATCTTATATTTAGTCTTTTATCCTTTCTTTTATTCTTTATTTCCCCTTTAGGTAAAATATGAGAAACATGTTTTTCCACCTAACAAAGCATCTGTCCTGTTTTCGAGCATATTTATGAGCTGCTTTTTTTTTTTTTTAATTAGCTTCTAACAACGAGTGACAAGCTTTCACTGAGAATAATAATTCTGGTGATTTCATCTGAGAGAATTGTGTTTTTGTCCGTTTCTTCTTCCTAGTTTGAATTGGGCTCGGCTCAATAAAAGGAATGTCAAAATATGTGAATCAAGCTGTGACGGTTATATTTGCTTGTTTTGGCATCATGCCGTCGTTCAAATCAGACGATTGTTGCGAAAATGATGATGAGACCAGGTTTGCCCTCGTGCAGGAGACGCAGATGAACGGAATCAAATATACTGCGGATACATTTATTATGAAACAGAAACTTGATTTCAAAGAGAGCGGGTGAACACACATTACAGCAGGCTCTGTAAACCAATTACAAACACCTAATCTCACACAGTGTCATATACAGCACCACTCCAGACAAGGAGACATGGAGGCATGTGTCTGCTCTGACAGCAGGCAGCTAGGCTGTGCTTGTGCCTCACCATGTGATTATATTCCTACCCCCCCTAAAAAAAGCAAAACATTTACAACGATGACCTGCATGTTCAATGGCTCAGTTTATTTAAAAAAAAAAGCCCAAAGCTGTTTTCATTTCTGACTGTTATTGTTCTCTTGTTCAGTCATTAACTTGGCAAAGGTTCATTTGCCATTTCCTTTTGCCCCACATTTCGCATTTGCTAAGTGAGCTAACTGAGCCTCAGTATCTTGATATCTTGAAGGTAGAAAAAAAAAGGGTAAGATTCTCGATATATTTTGGTTTTTAGCTGGTTACTGCTGGTGCTGTTGGTCATTTCCTCCTTTGTCTGTTGTGTACAAGCTGCTCTATTTAACTATTTATATTGTTTATATCTTGTGCTACCACAACTGTACATCCTGTTCTCTACATGTAGCATTGACATTAAAACAACATCTTTGAATCGTTCTCTCATTAATATGAAAAACATCGTCAGTGGCAGATTATACCGTCATGATTAATTGCCTAAACAATTCTCCCAAAGGCCAAAAATCAAACTTGGCTTTTGTCTGTTGAGTTACTGGAAAGCACCGTCTGTGCTACAGAAAGAAACAAAAGAATATTCTCTGTCATCTCTCCCTAACAACACAGCAATGATGTATGTTAGAAAAACATGGCCTACTCTCACAGGGCTTGTTAAAATCATTTTTAAACCACGAGTTAGAACTGACTTCAGGATGGGCCAAGAATTTAAGACTTAGTTATTTATTTGTTTTAAGATTTCAATATTCAGTGTTTGGTATGACCACCTTTATCCTTCAACACTTGTCATTTCTTTAAGTAGTCTTCAAGAAAAGTTCTCCAGGTTTGTTTCCAGGACATTCAAAGCTCTTTTTTGGATGTTGACTGCGTCTTGTTCTCCCATTGCCAATCAGACAAATTCCAGTAGTCCTGAGTCTGATTCCACCTTCCCGTGTGGAGTTTGCATGTTCTTCCCGTTCTCGCGTGGGTACTCGGCTACCTCCCACAGTCCAAAGACATGCAGTTAGTGGAGTTTGGTTAATTGGTCATTCTAAAATTGCCCAGGCATGAATCTGAGTGCGAATGGTTGTTTGTTTCAATGTGTTAGCCCTGTGACAGACTGGTGACCTATTTGGGTTTTACCCTGCCTCTCGCCTTAAGACAGCTGGGCTCCAGCCTCCCCGTGACCCTGAAAAGGATAAGCGGGAAGGCTGGATGGGTGAGTGGGTGACAAAATTCCACCACTGGCTAAATTTCAGCCCCAAACTATGACAGATCCTCCACCGTGTTTTGACCTCCTTCATACATACTGATGATGATTTGAATCAGAAATACCTAACGATACAAACTGCTTCCTTGTTAAATTGTCTTTTATCTATAATCAGACAAGAGTCAGCGTTGACCGCCTCACATTGCACAGCATGTTCTCCCCCTCTCTAATCCTGAAACTTGAATTTTCTAATGAACCTCGGTGAGAATATCCCCAACAGCATGAACCGAAACCCTTTGTCCCTCATTATCCAAAACACTTGATATCTGTTTTCTAACTTTTCCTCCACCTTACAGCTCAAGAGAGGAAAAACTCAGACAAGAGCTGCATCATTAAAGTATGCAATAAAAAAAATAAAAAAATCTAGCTATGCCCCCCCACCCCACCCCACCCCCCAACTTTGTGGGTGGAGAGCAGCTGTACTCAAAAACACAGGAAGACAGAAGTGATTATCTCATACAGACCTGAAGTGGTTACTTCTCTCTTAGGAGGCTCTATATGTGGCACTGAAAGGAGAAGAAAGCCATTTGCACCTGCCATTCTCAGGCATATTTACTAAACTTTGCAGCATACCGCCTAAAGAACTGAAGAAGTGGGGTGAGGAATTATTTATTAAGCCAAAGGAGTCCAATTTTTAGACGAAATAGAAAGAATAACTCTCTGGCTTTTCCCTGTTGGTCAGATGCCATCAAGGGAAAAAGTGAGCGGAGCTGAGCAGAGCAGCAGTAAGTATCACCCCGACTGAGGAAGAAAGAAGGAAAGAAAGAAAGAGAAAGAGAGTGTGGGCGATGAGGAGGAGGAAACAAAAGGAGAAGGGAGAGGGGAATTGCAGCATTGCAGCACCACACAAATTCGGAGAAAAGCGCACCTTTGGGGAGGACATGCTGCTAGAAGTCTTACACAGAACTAAAACTAGATTCTCTGCAGTATTCAGCTGCATCACAGCAAATTAAAACATAGATGGCATAAGCCGAACCGTGGCAATCAGAGGGCTTTTTCTACTGCTGAAGCCGGTGCAGCTCATATGCTTTTATCCCCTCCACTATGTAAATTATGAACAGAAAACTGAGCGAAATGTCCCCATCAGCCTAATGTATTATGTGCATTAAGCTAACGCGGTTTTCAGCCTGCAGCACTAAAACACAGTCCCAACTCATAATGTGAGAGCAAAAACTCTGCCCTTATGGTAACGTATGGAGAATTAGAATTAACCCTGCCGCGGATGAACCGGACATCGGGTCACCCTATAATTTAACCCGCGAGTCGTGTGACTCTGAAAGGTCGTGTTCCACACTCAAAGGTTTGTAGACGTGCAAAAATTAGGCCAAAACAGAGAAAAATAAAACATGCATTAACCTCCTGACAGTCTTATCACATGATCATAGGACCTGGATGGTTGCGGGGATTTTCTTCTGTTCAGCCATAAGAGTGCTGATGAGCTGTCAGGTGATGAGGCCTACAGTAGCTTGCAGTCCACTTAATCCCAATGATGTGATGTTGGATGCTTTGAAGTCAACTCTTTATGCATTAATATGTGAGACGGAGCTGAGCTGGGTGTTTATCAGCCAGTATGCTTTGATTGGATGCCTGAAACTTTTACATGTGTATATACATGAATAAGCAGAGGCTGGCCTTGTTTCTGATCGAGGTGTTTTAATCAATATGAGTGAGGCCGCGTGCGGGTGTAACATTTAATTGTTTTGTGTGCATTCAAATAGGAAAAGTTCCCCAAACTGTTCTTCACAGCTGGAAGCATGCTGCCGTTTGTAAAATCAATGTGTTTGTAGCATTAACGTCTCCCTCAGTGTCACTGAGGGATGCTTTTCAAACCACTTAAAACTACAACAGGTGAAAAGTAGTTTTTGTATTTTTTATGGGGGGGTGGGGCTTTTTCTAACAGTTGTATTCTGTAGGCTTCAAAGGTGCCTCGTGTTTGTTGCTTGCTCCTTTGTGTTGGATTTCAACTTAAGGTCTAGGCAACCAGAGTCACCCGCACAATGGTTATCTGGAGCCAGGACGCAGGCCCAACTAGATCATGGAGAAAGCATACTGATGATGATTTGACAACCTAGCCGACAATGAAAGGCTGCAGAATTTCTCACTTCTATGTTTCCGGTCCATATGTTAGCATAGCTATGGCAGTCTCATTCTATCCAACTGCAAGTAGCATAGCTATGGAAAGAAAGTTCAGTTCATACAGGTGAGTGTGCTGAATGGTCGGATGGCCTTTATTTACACTAGCGTTTGCTTGAATTAACTGCACCCATAGAGACAGCACCAAAAAGTGAGAAAACTTCTTTGCCAATGTGACATTAAACATTTTACATCGTGGGACAAATTCTGCAATGTAAGAAAAACACAACCGCGAAAACACAACCGCTGCAGGATGAACAGCAGTTCTGTGCAACAAGCGCCTAAACAATGCGTTCAGAAGGTTTAACAGAGTCGTTACTTTCACGGTTAGGAACTTTTCAGTGACCTTCGTATCATTTCTGTTGCAGTTACCAGCGTTTCAGTATTTGGAGTCTAGCTTTTCTTCTGAATGCTGCTATTGTCAAAGTTTTCAGGACTTTCCTTTTGTTTTATCTATTTGCCTGGGTTTTCTCCTCAAGTTGCAGTCTATCAAGCACTCAGAGCCACTATAGACCACAGCTGCCATACTCGAAGGACCAAACCTTTCAAGCTTACAATGTCTCAATATTTCATACAGAGAAGACTGATTTTTAGCATTTTGGGGGGAGATTTAAGCAAAAAACACTGATCCAAGCTGAGAGGCCCTCAAGCACCAGTGGTTTCATTGACTAAACCTCTATATACACACTCACACAAACACACTAAAACACCTTATTGTTTCCTTAACCTAAACGCAATCAGTCTGGGGCTCGTTTCATTTTAGAGCCGGCAACCACGAGAGTCAGGGATGGATGTGGACGGAGTGCAGACTGATAGAAAAGGGCTGCAGGTGATTCATCTTTGTGAGCTGGGCTTGGTCAGTTGGACACAAAAGTGCAAGCCACGTCTGGTTTTAATCAATGGAAATCCCACCTGGAGCAGAGAG
>VURO01024568.1:152786-166702 GCA_015108175.1 Pelvicachromis taeniatus | reverse complement strand
AAAGCAAAAAAAAAAAAAAAAAAAAAAATGAAAGTGGCTTAGTGAAAAGGAGAACATTGGTAAGAGAGAGACATCAAGCAAGGAATGAAAAGCAGCGGACAGATGGGGAAATAAGACATGGTCAGGAATTAAAAAGCAAGTTTGTGATTAAAAGGATGATACACAGTAAACAGGGGAGAACAAACGACAGAGATAAATGTGGAAAGTGTGAAAAGGAGAGGGGCGGAAGAGAGCACGAATTAAACCGTTTAACATGCAAAGGGGCTGAGAAATCAAGCTCCCGATCCATCTTTTAAAGTGCAGAAATGAAACCCCCATTCATCATCGAGCTGTGAGGATATAACTAAAGAAAAAGGAAAGTGGCAGGTAACCAAGGCCCCTGTCTGTTATCGAATTCTTCTCCTGGGACGACAGCAAAGAGTTCCTGACTTTTTGAAAGGCACCGGGAAGACAGAAAGAGCGTTTGATGAAGTAATTTGGTGTTTACCGCCACAGACTCATCCGTCATACACGCAGTTTGTTTAACAACTCTTGAAATGGAGGTACTTAGCAATTAAGATTGAGTTGCAGAACGGAGAGACAGGTTCAAATTATATGTGATGCAGTAAAGAAGGCTATTAATTTGGGTTCAAAGAGAACTCGGCCTGAGGGGGGGGAATAAAAGGAAGCACTAAAGCGTGTTACACTGTCTGAGTGTGCATAGGCACGGGTATCGTGTGCATTCTGAAAGCCTGCTTCCAACTGATTTCCAATCCACCCTGACAAAATGTTTGAGCTAACACAATATAATTAACTTACTTCTGACAACACTTTAAACAAACTTAAGGTGCCCTCTGCACAACCTGCACGAGTCAACACAAGGTAGTTTGCAAGTGATACATTATTAATTCAGGTTTCATCAGGCGGGCGAAGAAAGAACGTTTCCAAGCACAACTCTGTGAAGCAATCAAAGTTGTGATCTAAGCATCCCTCTTCTGTCAGGCCTCTCAAAGCAGCAGATCAAAGCTTGCTGGGATACAATCTGGCGTGAATGAGGCCAGTGTTGCCTCCAACTTTAAAAACCACCCTTATTCAATTTCTGCTTCATTTCACTTTATGGCATCCGAGAGGCTGCTGGAAAAACAATTCTTGGTTCTTGGGGACATGGGGGGTATAAAGTCATTCAAAAGTGCCTGAAAACATTGAAATCTAAAAACAAACACAACTTGTTATTAAAGTGGCAATAGAAGGATTTTGATCATAAAGTAAATGTTGCTCGCTCAATGTAATTGCTATAAAATGTTCCCATCGTAGTTTAGATTAAATCCCGATCCGACTGGTTGTCGCAATGCCAACAGTTACAGAATCTCAGTGTAGAAAGTCTACAGCGCCAAAGAAGGGAAAGAACAATGTTCTCAGAAAAGGGGAAAAAAAAAAGGCTCAGAAGGAGACAAGAAGAACCTTGAATAGATACACTAGATCAGGAGTGGGGAACTCCAGGTCTCAAGTGCCAGTGTCCTGCAAGATATCACTGTGCACCTGAATCAGATGATTAGTTCATTACCTAATTGCCTCTGGAGAACTTCAAGACATGTTGAGGAGGTTATTTAGCAATTTGAATGAGCTGCGTTGGACTTGAGGCCTGGAGTTGCCTACCCCTGCACTAGATAGACAAAAGTGCTGGGCCACTTATACATTACACCTACAGGAGGTGCTCAGCCATGAAAACCCATGCCACGAAGCTCCTGGTGCACAGTTTTTGTGCTGACGTTAATGCCAGAAGAGGTTTGGACCTTTGCAGTTATTAAGTCTGCATAAGAAATTTCAAAAAGAAGAAACTTCACAAAATCACGTGCTGCAATAGTGGCATAATACCTCATAGCTGAGCAGAGCAGCAGTAAGTATCACCCTGACTGAGGAAGAAAGAAGGAAAGAAAGAAAGAGAAACTGCAATACCACAGTCGAACTCTTTAGAACCACCCTTTCTTTCACAAATTTTTGTAAAGGCTGGCTGCATGCCTACGTGCTCAATTTTACACACCTGAGTCAATGGGATTGAAAACACCTGAACTCAGAGATTAAGGATACTTTTGAAGACTTTTGAGGGCTTAACATTGGCATTCATTTGGTATTATTTCTTCTCAGTTAGTAAGTAAGGAAACCTGCTTACTTAACAGCCAACAACTGGGTGCTTTTACAAAGACCAATTAGGAACAGAGCCTTGGGGACCAAAAATGGTAATATACAGCAATCTGTCATATGAAAAACCTAGTGTGGCTATTACTTAGATGATATAGTAGTGTTAATTAAGTCATTTTCTCCCCTGGAGGGCCGTGCGCCAGGACCAGGCCCTATCTGTTACAGCATAAAAATGCAGCCACTGCTGTTTTTTGAAGGGTGCCAGGCATGACGCAGCCACTAAAAAATGCTTCTCTGTGTTACTCTGGCTAAAATTTATGTAGCATGTGTTTCCTCTCTGTTGCATCAAATCTGTCGCAGCTGCAAATTTTAAGAGGAGGTTCAATAACATTAGTGTTTCCTGACTCATGAGATTATCATTTACACTCTAATCAACGGTTGAGCTCGCAGTATTGGCTGGAATATCTAAATATCACTCTGGCCTTGCAAAAAGGGCAGCAGGCTGTATTGTATTTCAAGTGTCTCTTATGCAAAAACAAAAAAAAATTAAATGACGTCAGTGTTTTGCAACCTTTATGTGCTAAATTTGTTATTCGTTTCTTTTAGAGGCGACAAAATTTCATTAATATTTTTACAAACTTAAAGATCTAACAGTGACATCGTGTAGGGTTTTTTGTTTAGGCCAATATCCCACGTTATGTTTATTAATGATTAACATTTATTTGTTTTTTGTGATATAATTTTGTCTAAATTAAAGGTTTTAAAGTCACTAAAACCAAACTGATTCGACAACTAAGTGCTCAGAGCTAAATTAAAGGTTGGGATATGTTATTCAGCTTAAGAAAGCTCAAATGTGTGATTACGGGCAGTTTCCATACAACTGTCTAAAGATGTCTTAATATTTTATTCATAGAAATCTGAAGGAAAGCCGTTAAATAAAGGGATTATAAAGAAGCCACTGAACAAAGTGCCACTGTGGTTTGTGTAACTAAACCACAAACGGCTATGGAGGCTGAGTGATGTGCTGTGATAGATGTACCGCAGTCACAATAAGCATGAAATGGGTTTGACTCAGTCAGCAACAGAGCCAAAGAAAAGCAGCAATTTAGGAAGAATATGGTCATTCAGACATAAAAACCACAAACAAGATAAACTATGCTTTACAACCAAAGCGTCTCAATAGCTCCAGAGCGCATATTTTGCATCACTCCACTCAGACTGAATGGATTGTAATGCCTTTATCATCAGCCAATAAAAAAAGTTTTTAAAAAATCCTTTTTGTCAGTTTTGTGCATCTTAGATTCCTCACTCATAGCCTCGGGTTTTACAGTATGCTTTGAAATCATCCACCTGTGGTGTATTTAGAGTCTGGCGCCAAGACAGAAAAAAAGACAAAAACGAGAAGTGGCATTGGAGGGAGACGATGGCTTGAGGTGGCATAAGTCTTTTAGCCTCTGTCACATTCCTGTGCCAGCTAGCTGTCTGGGTGTCCCTGGAGGCTAAAGTCACCAAACTAGATCACAGGGAGTATGAGGGAACACATAAACATGCACGTATACAGTAGCAAAGAGCAGTGTCCTGTCCTCTGTCCTCAGTATCAAATGGCTGTTGTCAGCAGATGCAGGGCCATGATGCTGGATTCGGGCCAGGTCTTTTTATTTCAGAATATTTTATAGCACCTCAGGTCATTCTGCTGCATCACAAATCTGCGCTGCCTCAGTCATCACAATGTCACCATTATGGCTTTTAATACTGATCTAAAACTACAGTACTTAGAAATTATGGAACCATATCAGCTCACTGAGTAACAGAAGAGGTTTCCCTCATAATTCCAAGTTAGCCACTAAAAAACTACTTTCTCCTTTTAATAGTGTTTTTTTTTTTTCTTCAGTTTTTATGCAAACCTGGAAAATGATCACGGGTTTTGTGTCCACATTTCAACTTAATGGGTATCCACTGCCGGACTGTAGAATATTAAAACAATTATTCCAAAAGATTAAATAATCTGTCAGCATTCAGAAAGTATTTTTCATCAGGATTTGACTGCAGTGATCTCGCTAACAGCATTATCGTTGTTCTATATACTGTTAATATTCAGCTTTCCAAAGTTGTAGAAGCATTTCATTGATAAGAACAGGAACAGAAAACCAAAGAGAATATCATTTTAACATATACACTGCCTACAGAGCCAATCGCAGCTCCCACAGGGCAAAAGGCAGGGTACACCCCGGACAGGTCACCAGCCTATCACAGGGCTAACACAGAGAGACAGACGGCCAATTTAGAATTGTAAGTTAACCTAACCCGTGCATGTCTTTGGACTGTTGGAGCAAGCTGGAAGCACAGGGGGAAACTTCACACACAAAGCCTCTAGCCAGCTGGTGGATTCAAACCAATACAACTTTTTCCCGTATTGTCACGGCAACATGACTAAGAACATCCATTAATAAGATGCCAAACATTCAAAACCATTTACTGAAAACATTCAGTTTCTTCCACCTATTTAATTGAGGATCAAGGTGGGGCTGGATCCAGCTGTCACAGGGTACACCCTGGATAGACTGCCAACCTGTTGCAGGCCTAACACACAGAGATAGACAAGCATTCACACCGATGGACAATTTAGAATCACCAGTTGTCCTGTCCCGTTCTAGGACTGTGGGAGGAAGGCAGAGTACACCGGGATGGATTCAAAGCCAGGACTTTCTTACTGTGATGCTAGCCAATGAATTTTTTATTCTTTGCTGTCTTTGTTGGGTTGATTTGAACAACAGATGCACTGATGCTCTGGTTCATAAACTTGCAAAGCCATGTAGGATATGAGTTTGCAAGTGACTTTCCGAATACTCAAAAATATTAGCTGTCAGACTCCGTCTGCAACACCTGCTGCTTGTGGAAATTACAAGAGAAAACAAAAAGTTATAAAGCAAGTCCATTCAAATCTTTCACAGATCCAGGGTGCCACATTTATTACCAGTGAAAGATTGTGGGGAAAAAAATCTGATTTTGATTGAATCTAAATGAAACTAATCCAAGACACACAACTCACGGAAGAACAAAGAATTGAAGACGCACCAGGAGCTTGCTGCTAATAAATATCCATCACAGAAAAACGCAGCCACTGGAAAACGCTCATTTAGATCACCTGCGCTTACTTTCTTTGTGCAAAAACAAATGACAACACGGAAGAGAGGCACAAAGAAGCAGAAACAAAACAGGAGGGACAGAGAAATGACGCCTAAAGTTAAATGAATTCTAGCCAACACAAATTGGCCGTCCTTGACCAACAGGTCCGAGTTTTATGTCTTGGTTATCCCTCGCACCCCTGAACACAAACGGCCCTCTGTCGTTTGTGCTGCCTTAATGAATAGGAGCACATCTTCGGCAAAGTCAAAGACGCGTGGGCATGGCCGCCACCACTGCTGATTTGTAAATCGCTAAGGATGTCTGGGCATCCTGCCAGCAGGGGCATGCTGTCAAAGCAGCAGGGGGCATCGAGGGTGACTGGAGCGGCCTACTCTGCTGCGAATAAAGCTAAGAGAAACAAGTTTCCAGTCCAACTGTGTGTGTTAACTGGAATCATGCACCATGCCACATGTTTAATATATATGCACTACATACACATGGGACAGCGAACCACTGAAAATAGCCCAGTGGTTAAAAAAATCCTTTGATCCCAATCAAATAAAGTCTATAAATATAATGATGTTAAAGCAATGCCTTTCCAGACATGTTCCTGTTTGAACACCACATTGCCTCTGTGCATAAGCCAAACCAGGCCCGCTGGGGAAATGCTTGTCCCAGTTTTGTTGCAGAGGAACTCGACTGGCCTGCACAGAGCTCAGAGATCCCCATTCAACACCTGGAATGCTCTCGGCGAGCCAAGATTTATCAGCCGAACATTAGCGTTGGATTACAGTAATGATCGAACGGCTGAATGGGATTAATTCCCCCACAGGAAGGTTCCAGAATTAAAATGTTCCAAGAAGAGTGGAGGTTATTACAATCACATCTTCATACTTGTCTTCGAGCATTAATGTGGAATGCCTTATTCAAACAGAATAATTCCAACTATAAAATACATCTTTTTTTTTTAAGTAGAGAGTTGAGGAGAAGTAGTGCAAAGTTTTCATTTCAGCCAAACTCATGTGAGTTTCAACTTTAGATATTTTAGTTTTAACAAATTCATATCCAAAGATACACTCAGCCATGGGTGCCGTGAACCCATTTAAACCTGCTGCAAGGTTATGGGTATTGCAAACACTGATAGCTAAACAGTGTGTTCTTTCAGGGTGAGCTCTGCATACAGAAAACCCTTAAACATGTAAACTGAGATATGGGCGTGTAATAACAGCTTCTGAGCTGCGCCAGCCTGCTGTCTGAGTCAAACAACCCTATCTTCATGACCAGTGCAGGCAGCTTGAGTATGCAAAAGACACCTGGCTTCTGCTAATAACTACAACCACCTGAGACCCGCCGCTCTTAACTTGGTTTTCTGTTGTTTCCTATGTTGGACAATTAGGATTAGAGCACCTCATCAATCCTGAGTATCACGGCTTCCTTTCCAACTTTTTTTTTTTTTAGCATTTTCTCATCATCTACTATTGAAATGCGCTAAATTGCACCATTTTATTTCATTATTAATTTCTCCTGTCACAGTAAGACTTTACTAAAAGCCCAAAATCTGTCGTTGGCACAGAATCTGTAGTGGTGCATGCTTGCATCGTCCCACTCTGCGGCATCCAGGCGTCAAGCAAAGCTGCAAACATTCAGACTTTTTGGACAAATAGTATGAAATCTCATTGCTTGAGGAGGGTATATGTCACCACACCCTCCTCTTTCTATTCAACTTTTACAAGGCCTTTTCGAATTTTGCACTGCTGCCCATGAAAACACAATCTGAGGTGCTCTTGTGTGCCCAACCCTACTGCTTTGCGTTTGTTGATTGTGCTTGCCGAATCACAACATGTCCCCCAGTCTTTTAGAACCTCTGAAACTTTTAGAACCCACGTCTGCAGCATAAAAGTTGTTTGAGAGAAGAGTATTTCTTTCCCCACGGGCGACATAATTCACAGGAGCTGGAATGAGAGGCGAAACCAGAGCACCACAGAAAATGAGAGAGCAGCATGTGTCTAAATAACACACACAGGCTTGTCTGACCCTGTGGTAATTGCCAGTGCTGTTGCAGTGACGTGATGTAAGTATTCATCTGCCTGCCTTCATCACCATCCCGCCATTCATCCAGCCAGGTTTGTGTTAACAGACCAAACCACTGTAGTGTAATCAAGTAAATAAAGCCTTGTGGGTTAGATGTAAATTAGATTCAGTGCAGCTGAGAGGAGGCACAGAAATAACAAGGTCACATCTCTGGACATTGATATAGTTTAAGATACTACAAGGACACATTAGAATGAGGAGGGACAGGCAGGGCATTATGACAGAGAAAAATGTGATGGGAATACCTCACAGCATAATTTGTTTATGCATTTTATTCCTTCACTTGTTTAGGATATGCATGTTGGCCTAAATCTAAAATTATTCCCTCGTGTTACTGCTTTGTTTTTCTGTCTTTTAAAGTTGCACTGCTCAGTCTTTTTTCACTTGCATTGCTGATATTTATTCAAGGTATTAACATGTTCTTGTGTCAGCAAACAATCCTTCAATATGTTTTTTTCTTCAGATATTTTTCTCCACATTTTATTTCCTTACTGTCGCTGCACATGTTTGGCACATGATGACACCTGAGCTTCAGCATATAGTGTTTAATGAAAAATGTGACATGTGGCTAATATCTAATGGCAAATACTCACCTCAAAGTAAACTTTAAAGCTGCAATCAACACATTTCAAAAAACATGCATGTTTTACTTCAAAGGTCACTGCCATTTGATGAGTAGTTTGCTTTTCCAGGCCGTTCAGCATCTTCCATGCAAACTGGCGACCGCAGCAACCTACGAGCAACTACAGCAATGGCGAGGATGTTTTTTGCTGTATTTCCATATTCCTCTGTGTGACCAGTTTTATACTAGCGACTGCCAAAAGCCTGCACTCAAACCAGTCTAGGCGAGACCACCTATGCACGCCTAGGCGAGGATCTAGCCGTGCATGACTGGTCTGTAGGTCTCTAAGCTTTAGCTAGCGGTTTCACTGTGACTAACACCAACCCCCTGAAACTGGCCAGGAAATACACAATTTTCCCCTTTGTGTGTGTTTGACTGAAAGCTAAGTAGTAAGTATTTGTATCTGTGTCTGTGCATTACATACAGTTTGTGTGTGCAGTTTGTTAACCAAGCTTGCTAGCTAGCAATAACTCATGACATCATCCTCGTCCAAATATTTCTTAAAAAATACAAAACACAGAGGCTTCAAAATCCAATCCAGAAAACATCATGATGGTTATGTGATTATTTTATATACAGTCAGTGGCTGAAACGTCTAAATGCTGGTAAGTGAAGGTCTGAAATGTATTTAACTCTTTACCCCTTGACAGCCTACTAGGAGTAACCCTTGAAGCTCTTTTCTAAACTGTGTGGTTTCTGTCATATTTTAGGCCTGCTCATAGAACAGAAGCTACTGAGGGGATTCTAATGGTCATCAAAGCACATCTTTATTGATATATACTGAGGTGTCAGTACTAGAGTACAGGGGTGGTCGTTACATGTTGTCTTTATGGGCGAAAGAGTTAAAAAAAAATCTGAGAGCTGAGACATAAATGAGAGCACACACAGATAAATAAATGAGGTGTTCTCAGTCCTTGCTCCAAATGTCTGTTTAACAATACATTTAACATTCAGAGGGACGCTACACATTCAAAACCTCCACTGGGACCTGAGCCATACTTAAAAGAAAACCGCTCATGGCGGGTGATGAATGGGGCTGCTGGCCAACACTAGCAAGAGCAATCTGCTGTGAGTGGGGGCAGACATTTACTCTGCCATCAAACTTCCACCATCTGATTTACACATCGCTAGAAAGTGCTCCACTGCTTTCCTGCTGTGTTTCTTAAGCCTTTTGTAAACAGAAATTAAAAACCTAAAATCCAGCCTCCCATTTATTGCGCTGGAGTCCATTGAAGAAGCCGTATATAATGCCTAACAAATTTATTAGACCACCTGTCAGAAACACAGGAGAACACAATAAAACTGTTAGACACTCCTGTTTAGAAATGCACATAAATAACAGTAATTTGGCGAGACAATGATGTGCTTTACTATTTTTTTTCCTCTGTTTTCTAAGACTATAAATGCGAAAATTCATAAATAACAGCAATAATTATCATTTAGAATTAAAAATATTATTTGGGTTAAAAAGGTTGCACATATTGGTGGATTAACAGATACATAAAATGTGAATTTGGTCATTATTAATACTGTTAATTTAAACATAAACCTTACATCAGGTGGTGGTCTAATTAATTTATTAAGCATTGTAGGTTTAGGGAACATGGCAAGGTTATGTTATCTCTTGAAATATTGCCTATATATGTGGAGCTAGTTCTTTATGCCTTAAAAAAAAAAAAAGGTCTCACAAAAGCACTGTAACCAACATGAGATGGAAACCCAGAGGGTCAGGTAACAGAGAGCAAAAAATGTCTGTAGGTGGTGGACATGGATTCCAGGTGCAGAGGTTACTGAAGGAGATTAACAGCAGTACATGACGCTCACACACTGGGCAGTACAGTGACCCAACAGAGGATTTCAGCCACAGTGTTGCAGCGGGTTGTTGGAGTAAAAAAGAAAAAGGAGGAAGGAAAAGTGCAGTGATGTGCAAAATCCCAAGAAGAGAACAAGATCCTGAAAAGGAGCTTTAATTGGCCTAAGGATCCAGGTGGGCCACATTAAAGAGGGACAGTTACCGTGACAAAGCTTTAAGAGTTTTTTTCCCCATACAAAAGTGTGTCCAATAAAAGCAGGGTTTGTGCACGTGAGTGGGGTTTTTTTTTGTGCAAATATAAAGGTGGACTGTTCAAATAGGGTAATGTTTATGAGCCACATACTAAAGTTTTCCATCATTGAACCCTGCTGGTTAAATATTCAGGCATAGTATTTCCTGAGTGTTCTTGTTGGGGGTGGAGGGGTCGGATGTGGTGGTGGATAGAGGATGCACAGTTGGCCGCTTATCTCTATCATGCAGACGCTTGGCCCACGGTCTTCCATCACTTTGCTTCCTTGTTAACAGGCTGCACAGTAATCGGAGAGCCATGTGACTTAACAGTATCCCCTTCTCCCCTCGCCACCTGGGGGGGGGGGGGGCACTTCGACTTGTTTGATGTTTTTGGAATAAGATGCATTTACCTCAGTGCAAGATGCTGAGACAAATGTTCTGCCATTAATCAGCGGGATGGAGAGGATTGATTTTAGGAGACACGCAGGTGAATCTCATTTCCTTCTTGGCTTAATCCAACATTTCAATTTACTCTCGCTTTCATCCACCAAGTCAAAAAGTAATAGATTTTTATGTAATAAATAATTCACATGACTGTGATTAAACCTCTAGCCATTCTGGTGCTTTTGAGACGAGGTGCTGGGCGCGGCGTGCTTTTTAATACTCTGATGGTGACAACGGGGCTCTGAGAGTTGACTGTCTCTGTTTCTGCCAGGACATTAATCACTGTCACACTCCTCTCTTTCTCTTTCTGCTTCAGTCTCAAGCAGACCCTCCTGCCCCCACCGAGAGCCGCTTCTATCGCCATAGTAACCAAAGCAAACTGCGTACCCAACTCGGCAGTGCTGTAGAGGTAGTGGGGCACAAAAAAGTGTTTATGATTGAACACTTAAAGCCAGAGGGGGCAGAGCGTAGACACGTCGTGCTTTCTGTTCCACTTTGTTGACTTGCCCGTCAGACCTGTCAGCGGCCAAAGACAGAGCAACCTTTGTTCAATGTTCAACTTCAAATAAAGATATGGTCATAATCTGAAGGGCCTGCACTCACAGTACTTACTGTTACGCTCATTTCAGACCTGTGCTTGTATATGTTCTCAGTGTTCAGCACCTGTTAGCTAATGAGTCCTTAATTAAGGCTACAGTCTTGCAGCACTATTCCCCTGTCAGCCTCATATCCAGAATTGAGCGTATACAGCTCGCACGCAGCATGAATCACAAATCAGCCACTTTGGCGGAGAAAAAGAACAAATTCCGGTCTGCCTGTTGGCTTAAAACCAAGAGATTTCTGGCATGAGCCACACAAAAAGGTCAAAAGACACTGCAGAATAATTTCTCCTGAAAGTCTGTCAGGTTAAGCTGGAGTGTTGCTGAGTGCTCATTGCTACTCAGGTCAAACAGAAAGGGAAAAAAAACCCAAAAAAAAACAGACGTAGACAATGAATAATAGCCTGATCGGATTCTCTCTGAAAATGCTGAAATGTTTTGACACCTCAGATGTGAAATAGGTCTATAGCTGCCACACAAAATAAGTGTATGTGCTCTCTGTTGTTGCTTCCCTTTGTCCCTCATTTCTCGATTCAGAGCCATGCTGCTCTTGTAAAAGTACACGTCTATATATGCTGATTTTCTGGAGAAGGCCGACAGCAGGCCTTGATTGTTTTGGATTGAGAAGAAGAATAACGCAGCTGTGAAGATTAGGTAACAAAGGTTTTTTTTTTTGCAGATTTCAGTGTGGTACCTGAGGAGATAAGTAATTATTCAACACGCATGCCTCTTGTTATCTGGTCAGAGCAGCGATAATACAAACTGCATAAAACATTTAGATGGGGAAATGTGAACGTGTCACACTAAAGGGAAATCAGAAAAAAAACAAAGGGTGAACAGCGTGACAAAGTAGACATCAAAAAGCAACAAAAAAAACAGCATGCGGGATATATTTGTCAGTGCACTTCAGCGCATTTGATCTTACTGGAGCTATACTTGGCTTTGGAGTTGTCGACGTGGCATTATCCACTAGTTCAAAGAAACAAAGCAGAGCCCAACTGATATAGGATTTTTTAGACACGACTGATACCGATACCGATATTTGGCAGTTTAAAAAATCAGATATTCCAATTGGCTGATATGTTTTTTCTGCATTTCCAACAACTGTGCACGCAGTATGCACTCCCATGGACATACAATGTTGACATTCTGTCTCCTATTTACTTTTTAATTTTTTTATTCATTTTTCAAATAACAAATATACTGCGATGATATCACCAGGCTGTGGCTCAAAGGTTATTTATAACGTTCCCCATCTGTCTGTAAAATGTTATGTCAAAAGAGGATCAGTCATTTCCTTCTATCAAAAGAAAAATACATTCAAAATTCCCAGGGAGGACTTTCCTTTAAGTCTTCTCTTCTGTCCTTCTAAAGTTGTTGCTACAAGGAAAAAGTTGTATTTTTGTTTCCGCTGTCCTCTATTCGTTGTTCTGGAAATGCTTTGAAATGTTTCAGGTATTTGTGGGAGGAAAGAGTGGGTGCTTACACGGCACGTAACATCACGGCAGCATCACTTTAACCATATTTTCACTGTTCCTGTACAATAATAAGGACTTTTTCAACCTTCATACATCATAGACTCATAAAACTGATGACAACTATCCCACTTTGCTCTCCGGATCTCTGTCATTCTCTACTCTCCACTTGCTTTACATTTCAAGCCATTATCTTGGAAGAAGGACAACGCCACTGAATCGTATTTAGTGCTGCAAAATCATTAGGCTCACGCAGCACATCGCATCCTGACATGTGGTTGTCCAATTATACATGCTACGTGAATGTGGGGATGTGGGTAACAGTATAATCGAAGACCAGCTGCCCGCTTTCACTAACTGCTGCTGATTTTCTAGCCATTACTGCAAATGTACACAACAGAAGCAGGCACGCATATGTTCGGACACAAACACATGGATATTCAAACAAACAAACAGGCGTGCTCACAAATGCCAGATTGCTGACCGGCAGAGATGCATGTGCTGCGCTTTCTAATGAGCCAGTCCACGACCTATCACAGGCTGTTAATAAAAATCTAAAATACTGCAAACAAATGTCAAGTAAACACATCAGGAATTCTCATCAGCTTCATTTAATAGTCTCCAAACCGGCTGGTACTACTGAAGTCACATACTGAATAATAGCAGCTTCTTAGGATGCCAAATAATCTCAAACAAAAGCAAATAATGTATATAGTCGTTCCATTTCCTGTCAGCATGTAAATAAACAGCTAGATGAGTACTGCATGAGTTGCCTCTGTATATCAGTTGAAAGCCTTGTTTGTACTGCCTCCTTCAAACCTATTACTTCACAGAGTGTGCAAACTCAAGAAAGGAGCTTAGATCTCACCATATGACTTCATAAGAAGAGATACAATCGTTTTAGAGGGTACGCCAGAGTAAAAATGAGCCTTAGTCTATTAGGAGAGGTTTCTAAAAGCTGCACACAATGGGTTTTTTTGAAGCAAAATACCTGAAGCCCTGAGATCCCTGAGAGGAATGTTGACGTCTCGATGCAAAAGTATGAGTTTGATGAAGCCACTTAACAATATATGAACACTTTATACAGCCGAGTGTAGTTTTTATAGACTCCTAGTAGTACAGTCGCCCCAGTTTTATGTTTAAGTGTATGACTGAAAAATACCAGGACTTCTGCTGACCCCAACATGGTTTATTTATGCTTTGTTCATTCAGGCTTAGGTCAGGTTTCAGAGAACCAATTTCCATTGTATTAATTTTTTCTTCAAATACCTGAATTTCTATATGATTTGGTGAGAAAAAAGTAGCAATCCAGATGCTTCCATAGAAGAATGAAAATACATATTATCATGCTCAGGCTTTGCTTTTTTTTTTTTTTTTTTTTTTTTTAACCATTTTCC
>VURO01024568.1:121182-141311 GCA_015108175.1 Pelvicachromis taeniatus | reverse complement strand
TGGCTCTTTTACCAAAAAAAAAAAAAAAAAAGTATACTCGTAACCTGTGACTGAATTAATGAAACACAAAAAAAATTGTGCTTTTCATGTGTGTTTTGAGCACAATAAATAATCGCTTGGTCCTCTGCGGATAAAGAAAAAGACTAAATTTATCATGTGTAGACTGTTTAAGACATTTCTCGTAGGTCCTAGAAATAGTTGGACAATGATGAAGAGGAGTTTGTGAAATTCCTTCCAGCTATAGCCATTTTAGGTCATCAGTATTTGCGGGAGGTTTTAATTGAAAGGCCTTCCTGAGGACATGACGCAGTATCTGGGTTAGTTTGAAGTCATGACTGTGGATTGACCATTTGAAAACCTTTCATGTTGTTTTCCATCGTTCTGTTGATGATTGGATTTGGTTCATTCTCTTGTCGCGTCACCAAACCTCTTGTAAGCTTCAGGGCATGGAAAAGTGCCCTGACATACTTCTGTAACTTTATTGAAACGGTTTAGCTTACATTGTTCTCCAAATAACTGCAGGGCACCCTGAGGTAAAAAAGCCTAAAAGCTTCCTCATATGAGGATTATGCATTTTGCTGAATGTTCAGCTTTTGCGTCATTGTCCCAGAAGTGTTGTAGAGCATCCACTTGGCCTTTGCTAGACTTGTGACATGGCAAGTCTTTCTTATTTTTGGAAGTTGTAGAAGGATCTGCTGTTGATTTGCTGTTAGTTTGCTTTTTTTTTTTTTTACCCTCTTTCTCTATTGCATGGTGTGATCTTTGCTGGTGCCCTCTCGGAGAAAGACGGGGAGTAGCAAGAATTCTGGTTTCCCCTCATTTGTTGTCAGTTTGTTTTAATGTGGACACATGAGTCTTCAAGTCTTTAAAATTGCTTTTGCAGCTTTGCTAGCATTGTGCATGTCAACACTGCTGGAAAAAGTACAGTAAAAGTTGTTGTGATCAAAGTGTGCTTCACACCGACCAGGGACCAGACTTTTTATACTTTTAATTACAGTGAGGGGTACCTCTCGTTCTGATTTTTAACATCCTTATCTAAGAAACCTTTAGAGACATCATTAGCACAAAGGTCCCCTTCCTTTATGAAGCAATGATCGTTGAGTGATTATTTTGTATCTTATTTCTTTGGTAAAATATGTTTTCCTATAATTTTAAATCACATGAAGATTGGCCTAAATTTTAGGAGTAATCAGTATAGATATCCTGGTGCTTCAGAAGGTTCACGGCTACATGACTAAATTTAGTCACTAGTAATTATTAATATCTGTGTGTCTTCCACTTCTCATCTCTAACTTCTTCTAGCAGATGGCTTCCCTCCCTGAGCCTCGTACTGCCGAGGTTTCTTCTGGTTTAAATGGAGTTTTTCCTTCCCACTGTCGCCCAGTGCTTGCTTACAGGGGTCGTCTGATTGTTGTTGTTTTCTTTGCATTATTGTAGGGTCTTTACTTGACAATATAAGGCAGCCGTTGTTGTGATTTAGTGCTATCTAAATGAAATGAATTCATATTTGACTCTTTGTCAAAGATTTCTGCTAAAATGTTTGGTCGGTACCAGAAAAGCATTCATGCTTTATTTCACAGCACTGGCTCAACAGTGTGTTAGTAGGCCAAACCTCTCCCGTGACGTCCGTCAGTGATAGCTGAAATGTGATAGTTGCAAAAGCAGCTAATTGATTGCTCCTCTGCTCATTTGAGAGGTAAGAGACCTCTAAATCAGCACTCCGTGTGTGTGTGTTATCAAATGCTAAATAGTTTCCTTTACAATCAGCCAGTCCACACACACCAACTACACCTGAATGGCTCATTAGTCATAGGAAACTCAAGGCAAGTGCTTGACAAACACTGGTGTGATTTGTGCTGATTCAGTACTGCCCCTAGAACTGGATGCCATTTATTAAGCAGGTTTGTCAGAGCAGATGGAGGGTGTGGGCTCGCAGGCAGGGGCTAGGGCACCTGCTGCTTGGTGTGCACCACATTTTTCTGCAGTGATGTGATGGGATATACCTTTTTATGGCAGAGGAGGAAGGTGGTTGTATAACCCACTAATGGACTTCCTCTGCCTTCTGAGGCATATTCAAGGTTGTAATTAGTGGTGATGAACACATTTCAGGTAGATTACCTTCATGAGAATGGATTTTTGACATTTGTACGTGTTTAAGTGATTGTGCC
This sequence comes from Pelvicachromis taeniatus, assembly GCA_015108175.1. Classification (NCBI taxonomy): domain Eukaryota; kingdom Metazoa; phylum Chordata; class Actinopteri; order Cichliformes; family Cichlidae; genus Pelvicachromis; species Pelvicachromis taeniatus. The sequence continues at coordinate 139,143 of VURO01024568.1, read as the reverse complement.
CTTTTTGGTTTTGAGCTTGGATTTGACATGTTTTTTTTTTTTTGGGGTGTTGGTTTTTGTTTTTTTTTTTTTTTTTGGGGGGGGGGTCCCTTTTTGTTAGTTTTCTTCAGCTTGTCTTTTTTGTGCTACAGTCCCAGTAGGAGAAACAGGTTGGAGACCACAGCACATTACTGCAACCATGTGCAACAAACTTGGAATCTCACAGCCTTTGAAAAGGTTACTTTTGGGATGGGAAGCAGCACCATTTACAGTCTGGCTGTGTTAATATGGTGAATAACTAATCAATCTGTTGCTATGTAAATATGCAGAATTCCTGTTAACTACTTGCATTCAGAGTCTATTCAGAACCTCGTATATTTATAACGGGGATTCCTTCACAAATAGTGACATCGTTGCAACAGGATGGTGATTTAACTGCAAAACGACAATGGCGCTGGTCAGTCCTCTATTGAAAAGACTTTGCAGCCTGACTCATATTGATGACGATGTATTGTCTGTGTTGATAAATTAGTTGGCAATTAGGTGCAAACCATTGCCAATCTTTCTGAGATTGATTGCAGTCAGTCTGAGTTGGACCATGATTATTTAGAGACAGATTTCTACCCACCAGGTGATCTGTGAAGTCGCCTTGCAACGTGCAACAACTTTCAAGAATATCAATACGATTACTGAGCAACCGTCAGATTTTCATAGCTGCAAGGCAGTTGTCGTCCTATTTTAAACTCTAGTGCAACTGAGCCAATAATGTTATGAGTCTGTGAGCACCCAAAAGGTAGATTCTGTTCATCTGGACGTAGCGTTTTCTGTGGGAGAAACATTTCGTCACTCACTTCTTCAGTCTCAGCTGACTGCAGGTTTCCCCAACCGTATAAACAGTACATTTGCACAATAACTGAAACCAGCCCACTGAATAAACAACGGGCTGTGCGGTCAGTTCCTTAATCATTAATATACAAATTGTCAAATGTTTCTCCCACTGAAAACGCTACGTCCAGATGAAAAGAATCAATCTTTTGGGATTTGCTTACCTGGATGATTGAACGTGCATCATGACGTTGTTATTGGCTAATGTCAGCTTATCCCAGACATATTAGTTTACTATCTATGCAGGCTCTGTATCAGATAAACAAAACTAAAACAGTTTGGCAATAAATCCTTTGTTATATTTAGAGAGTTAAGCTGCGACTTATAGTGCTGTCAGATTATATTGTGTCTCCAGATTGTGTTTGCCAAAATCAAATTGATAATAAAGGTAATTATTTCTCTTGAGTTGACTCACCAAGTGGAATTAGGGGCAATTTACCTCTGTAGAGTACAGGGGTAAAACAAAAGAAGCTTGTATTTCTTTTCCTGCTTTGTGTTCCTCTTTCTCATTAAGCATTCCCAGTGGAGTCTGATACCTGTGAAAAATGAGTGCTGCTCCCCTTGTATCTAATCTCTATTCATCTGCTTTGTACCAATGAGGTTGTCCACCTGTAGAGGGTAGCGATAATGGGAAAATGCAATGTTGGGAAGGTACGAACACAACACAATTATAATGGCTCTCACAGCAATGGTGGGTGAACAGAGCTTTTTGGAGCTGTTGTTGTGGTACACAGCCACTAGTGGGATTTCTGTTTATTGGTTATTCTGCTAATAGGTCAGTTGAACAAAGATGTCATTAGGTTTAGGTCTTTGAAAAACTGGCACTCTAATCTGTAACTGGATTTTAAGAAAACTGGTGTATTTCAGCTTAATACACAACATTAAGATGGTATTTCCTAACTCATTAATCAAGCAGTAAACTGGGGATATGACTGAGCGGTTAACTAGAATTGAAATGATAAGACTTGGATTATATATTCATAAACTAATTCTTGGTTTGCCTTTTTTTTTTTTTTTCTTCTTTCCTGAAGAAAAAATGTGGAATGAGCCTTATCCTTTCATCAGTGACAGTCTTGATGGTCTGTGAAGTATTAAATCCTACTTAATCAGACTCCATGATAACATTTTATTTCTTGTTTGAACGTGATGAAACTGTAATGTCAGAGGTTTCTCATATCAATATTTTGAAGTAGGAAAAATCTATTAAATCAGCTATTATTATCTTATCAGGGAATATTTACGACTGGACACATCCCTAATCCCAGCATGTTCATCTAATGTATTCCTGCAATGTTCATCAAATAGTCAGAAATGACAGGAAAATACAACATAGTTATAGCTGCAACACGGTGCTGGTTGGTATGACTGTAATAATGTTTCTTATTAAATTTTTGGTGCTTTCATAGGCAATCACAGTTTTGTTATCAATATTATTATATCTAATCTGGCTTTTCAATTGATTTAAAACAGACCATACTTCTATCAGGATGATATTTTTACTCCTTATCGTTAAAGCCACCGTTAAAACACATCTTTTTAAGATTGCCTGTTCTGTTGATGTATCGACTTTTAATTCTATGGTGTTTTCCAATTTTATGCACACTGTAATTTTGGTATTTAATTGCTTGTGAGGTGTCCTTGAAAGATGCCTATAAATATATATTGTATTGAACATAAGACATTTTAGTTAAAACACAGTGAAAACGCTAACAAAAATATCCCCTATCACCTTGTAAGGACAAGTGGGTCATATTTGATACACACAGGGAATCCTTCAGATATGTTATTATAAGAAAAAAAAAGCCAATTTTGACAGTACATCTCAGTTTTCTTTATGATGTAGAAATATTGCTGTGGTAAATGAAAGAAATCTGTTTATGTATTAGTTTGGTTTAGTATGATTGACAATGGGGGAGTTATTTGAGTAGGAAAAACCCTGGGCCTTATGTTTGACACCCCTGATATAAAGCTACAGAGCTCAGTTTTTTGGTAATTAGTAGGCAGTCAATATTACATTGTATTACAGAGCATCGTGCTGTTGTTAATTTGCTGTATTGTGGGTTTTTTGGTTTTGTTTATTTCAGATCATATGCTAATCAGTAGCAGTCACAGCTTCATATGTAGTGTTATATTTTGATTGAACAGAATAAATATTTCAAAATGTATTATTTTCAATATGTCGGCTTTTCTTTATTGTGGTTTCAGTAATCCCGTGATAACTCAGACTGAAAGTAATCTTAATGACAAATTAATTCTAAGTCTTTCACATCCGACCAAAGGAGATTGACTCTTTGACAGCATAATTATTCAGTGTACTAACATAAGGATGCGTCTGTTTGCTTAGTAAATACGTTGCTCACTTAACTTTTTCAACATGAAATTCGAAACAAATATATTGTCTGCTTTTTTTGACACATGCAGGAATTTCTCTGTCCTGCATCTGTTATGAAATTAGAACACATCAGGTTTAAGTTTGCAGCTTTCATGATACTGTGCATCATAAAATGAATGTCAGGCCATACAGGGCAATTCAGGACATGTACAGTGTTCAATGTAGGGTGTCATTCTACTGATTATCTAAGATGTTAATATGCCAGGTGTCTGTGTCTCTTTACTCTGGATGAGGCTGTAAAATTTGTGAATATAGTCCGGTACGAGTTAATGAGTCGGTGAAACTTATTTCTGTCTGATTACAGCGATACTTCTGTATTTGCAAGTGTTAGCTGCTGTTATCCTCTGTTAGCTGCTGTTAGCGAGCATTGATGAGTCTCTCTGTGAAGTCGGTCTAACATTGTTGGATTTAGACACTTGAACAGACTCATCTATGACATTGGGGACATGAGCACTTTTAGGAAGCATATACCTTCTTCGGTTTTTCTTTTTTGGCGGGGGGTTGTTTTTATTTTTTTGTTTGCCTCCAATTAATAATTGTTTATGATGATTTTTTTTTTATCATAAGCAATTATCAATGGGAGATAAACATTAGGTGCAATCGTAAAATATTAGTTTCAGATCGCTTTCTGCTGGGCAGTAGTGGCATGCTGCTTGTGATCCATTTAAGTCCAGCTTTAATCATTAACCATTTTTATGGACCACAGTAGACTGATTGCACAAGTGATTGAGTGTTCAGAAACCATAGACATATTCATGAAATTTACATTCCACTTAGCAATGGTCATGTGGGTCAGTTACTAGAAATTCAGGGGAAAAATAGATCATTATGCCCTCATGGTAATATATATACATTTGCATATGCAATTCACCAATCTTCCCTGACTGTAGCGCAGTGCACCATGTAATTTCTTTCCCATAAATACGTCATTTTGATTCAAAGACTGCTTTGAAACCATAGAGGGACTATTCATGAATATGTTAATTTCTTTCCCAGTACTGACACTGAATGCATCATGCTTCATTTTAACCTGTTCAGGTTTTTTTTTTTATAATTTTTTTTTTTTATTAGAGTTTAAAGATGAATACAATAAAGACTATTGTCTCCAAAAGTGTAACATTTTCATATATTTTTGATAAATAACCAAATTAATAATTAAAAAAAATCAAATTTGTGTACATTCTTTAAATGTGATGCAAATAATGAAAAATTTTCTTTCTCTTTTTTTTTTTTTTTTTTTTTTTTTTTTTTTTTTTTATTTTTTTTTTAAATTTTTTTTTTTTTTTTTTTTTTTTTTTTTTTTTTTGCAATTGTGGGTGTCCAAAAAGCTGCTGAGGCCTCCAAATGCAATAATTCCATTTCCACTCAGTGAGAGTAATCTTTCAGGTCCATTCTGTTATCCGGTGTCCTCTCAGATAGCCAGCTCCCCTGTGAATGCTTTCATACTCTCACCTCCCTGCCTCGGCTCTGACACTCTCCCCTCCTCTGATTCCATTAAATCATAACTTCAGCTCCTGGGGCTCTGATCAAACAGGGCGGCTAATGCATTTTTCCAGTGTACCTCATATTTACATATAGATTGAGTATTTATCAGTCTGCATTTTAAGGCAGATTCACTGTAGTCCACTTTATTAAACCATGTTGGATTTATGTATATTTAATGAAAAGTTGGTGTAGGGAGTGTAATTCTTTGAACAAGGGAGTATATTTGCTATGTGGGGTGAATAGTAATGCCGGGACTGAGCACAAGCCTGCACCTCTTCTCTCAGGAGCTCCACACATGTGCAACCTTCAACATGTGATTAATAATGCAAAACAAAACATCAAAATCTTCCTCCGAGCACAAAAAATCTTTATTGGTTGTCTGGACTCCAGGAAGTCATTGCACCTGGCTAAGACATAGTCCCACACATGATTCACTGCTGTTGTTTTAGGCATGTATAATATATATGGATTTATAACGTGCAATAATTTGAGGTGCTGACATCTAATTTTGCTACGTTTGGGCCAATCTGGCTGCTTTCATCTCCTTCCGGTCTGTAGCTAAGCTAAATTAACTGGCTACCAGCACAGCAATAGTAGAAGTACAAAGTGGTAATATGCTAACTGTCACATAGCATACAAGAGAGGTGAATAAAATACTTTTTTTGATGAAAACCAAGGCCAGATATTGTGTAATTGTTACTCATACAATGCATACAATTAGTTTTCATTAGTGCAAACACAACACTGTTCTCTATCTCACCATAATTAGGCGGGTTTATTCATTAACATGCCCTGGGAGGTCTTTAAACCATGACAAATACAATTGTGAAGAGTGGAATAAAAGAGCATGTCACCATAAAATGTGTCTTTATTGATAAATGTTGTCCAAATCCCTACAAAGGAAGTCTTCACTGTGGACTCCCAGCTTTCATAGCTGAAGGATTGAAGAATCCGCTGCTCTTTGTTTGCCTGCAGCACCAGGTATGAGTGTGTTAAGAGGACTTTGTAGGGGCCGCGTGACTCCTTTATCCTCCAGTCACCGTAACTTCAGGTTGACAATGGCTGTAAACCCCCATGGATCATGAATAGAGAGCACTGACAGGACAAATGGTGCACTGTAGGCTGGAATGTTGAGGGGAAAGAAAAAAGATTAACAATAGGGGCAAAATAATGTGGTGCAGACAATGTAGCAAATGAGCAAAGGGTCAGCAGTGCTGATTTCTTTCCCCCCCTTTCAAAAACATGAGTGTTGCTTCACTTCCATTGCTCCAAGCAATAAGTCTGGCTGCCAAAAGAGTTGAATATCATAGGCCACCTTTATTCCTCTAAATAAGGCCTTGATGAGACTTTGGACTCAGTTCAGTGTGAGGGACAGATGTTCTCAAACGAATTGGAAACCAGACGACAGCTGGATTTAGACCAGGTAGCCTGCCTTTGATATCAGCAGAGCCCTTTCACTGCAGGTAGCCTCGGCAGAGAACATGAGGCCAATCAGATGGAAGTACATACTTACCTTGGTTTGATCTCCTGCCAGGGCACACCCTGCACCTCCAAGCTGACACGGTGTGTATATTCGCCCTTACTGCGTGTCAAGTTGCATCGACAGCAATGATGGAGTTAGCATAGCGCCAGATAAAAAGTGATTGATGAAGAAGCCTCCAGTGTTTTGTGAGACGGTGATCTGTTGCTCTTCTTCTGACTCAGTCTTTTTGGCTACATTTGTTTGAATTTTGTTCTTCTTCTATTTTTTTTTCATTTTTTTTTCAGATTACCTGAGGGAAATATCTGCAGCACTGTCTCTCGAGCACCATGATTTATTCTTGCTCATACAGTACAAGTAACATTTGTCCCTCTGGGTTTGGGCTCCATTATAAACTATGAAGAGGCTGAAGTTTTGCTGATGAGAAACAGCTGCAGCACAAGTTACCTAAGTTGCATGAAGACATAGGGAAAAAAATAGCAACTTGGCAACTTTCAGCCACCTACCTGGACATGCACACTTTTCAGCTACAAGCAGCCTGCAGAGGGAAACAGAGAAAAGTGTGCAATGGGACGGCAACATCTCACAAATGCATACTAGATACTGAGTGTCGCGATGAGATCCTTTTTTCCTTCCTGTTCATGTTTTCCACACTGTATTCTCAGTGTGTGACTTTAATGGATTGTCCGTTTTAATTATGCTGACTTGCTCGCACGGTTTCCAAATGGTAGTTTTGCTTTAGCTGTGTTGTTGTTGAGATTTTTCCAAAGCAAACTTTCCAGTCATTAATTCACTTGCCTATACAACCACTTCTATGTGTTATGGTGTAATTAAAGAAGTGTTTGAACATGATCTGATGAAGAAAAGTGTTTGGGTACACAGGAAAGGAGATGAGGCATGGCAATCACAGGCGAAGAAAGAATTACATTCTTTGACATAGTTAGCATGTCCTTCACACTCGCTCAGTTGCCAAGTTAAAAGCATTTCTGGGAGCCTGATTAAAGGTTGCATACAGAACAGCACTGGAGCACAGCACATGCAGGTCTTTGAGAGCAGAGTCCTTCCATAAAAAAGCATGATGAAGCAGGACTGGAACGCTATTGTTTTTTCAGGAATGTTGTTTCCTTGCTGCTGGCATTCGCCTCCGAAATGAGAACATGTTACTATTTCTGGTGCAGAATGTCTCATTGTGTCAGACCACAATGAGGACAATGCCCTCTGAAGGTGACACTCCATAAAGGTTGGTTGGTGGTAAACAATAACCCGGGCCAGGGATCCAATGCCTGGGAGCTCAAAACCAAATGCCAGTTCAGAAGAGAACTCGGAGGCAATACAAAAGCCCTGCACCTTACTCTCCATTTAAACTTTCTGATATTATTCTTAAAGAAGTCATTTGACCTGTTGGAAAATGTAAGTTTTTGAAAAACAGAAGTCTAATTATTTGTAAATTAGCTACTTTAAAGTTTTGCTTGGTTACTAAACCACAGAAATTGAAAGAAATGAAACTGATTGACACCTTCAAGTTAAACAGACTGGTTCTTGCATATGTGAGAAGACAAAGCACGTTTTTCTATGTAAATGCTTTCAGGCTAACATACAAACACAGAGCAATGTGGGGTTAGTATCTAGGTCAGTGTTCACGCAGACTGGAACAGCCAGGGATCGAACCACCAACCGTCCAGTTAGTAGATGACCTGCTCTGACTCCTGAGCTGCAACCAACCCGAAGTCAGAGAAAATAAACAAGTAAGTAAAATCTGTTTTCTTCATTTGAGTCTAGAAGTAAAACAATTTTTTTTAGATGCTAATCTAGTCTCTTGCATGCATCATATTTTATGCTTTTAAGCAAATTACTGCTATTTTAAGAATCCTGACTTAAACATAATAATGAACTCAGTAATAATGAACAGAAATGGAAGTGTTATGATAATAATTTATATCATAAAACACTTTTTTCCTTCACTTAGAGACCATATAGTAAAACTTCAGGTTGCTATGTCGACAGCAGCCCAGCTGTCTCATTCAGTTTCCACTCTTTATGCTAAACTGAGCTAACCAGGCACTAGCTGTAGCTTTGCACTTGGCTCGCTAGCTAATTAGAGAGCGGGCACAAATCTTGTATTCTAACTGTTGCACAGAATACAAATAAAATGATAAATAAAAACAAAACGAAAAGAAAAAAATCGAGTGATGAGATTATTTTTTCACCAACAGCCCTAAGTCGGGTCATTTCAAGCTTCCATCAACTTATCAGTAACATTGTCCAGATGCTGATGCTTGCTACAAATGCTGAGGTAACTTATTTTAAGTGCAAATAAATCTAGTGCTTGTAAAATATCAAAAGCACTATCTTCTAATTTCAGTGGATCACAGAATTAAATCATGTTTGCAAACTTCCTGCTCTCCTCCCATCGTGCGCACCTGCAAGAGGCTAATTCTGAGTAAACATGAGAGGGAGATTATTATTTGTTCTTGTGAAATTGGTTATATTTTCTTTGGAGCCACACAGACAAGTTCCTGGCTTGAGCCTGCAGTATAAGGCTGCAAGGATATGGACAGAGTGGAGGGAAAAGAGAGAGGTTGTCCATACTGACGAGCTACAGAAAAGGTTTTCCATTGAATATGTTTGCACTGAATAGTATACAGTCTCGGCTATTTCTCATTTTAAAAGAAATGTTTTTGTGGATTTGTTTTTCAGTCTCCAAGCATATTTTATTTGTATATCTGAAATATGGCTTCTAGTTGTAAAAAAGGAGGGCTTGGAGAAGGTGTTTTTTTTTTTTTTCATTTTCCTGTGACACTTGCATTGTGTGCCTTTTTTACAGGCCTGACGTGTGGAATGCATTTGTAGTTTTCCCTGGCTTATTGCATTCTTATTAAGCTATAAAGGTTCTCTAGAGTTGGCCTGCTTTCTGCAGCCACGGTGGTCTTCTCGGTGAAAGACGTGTCATGTCCCACGTCATTGTGAACGACCGTCTCCACCCTTTCACTCAGAGACATGGCACCTCTGCCTCTCAACATGCAAAACGTCACAAACTCCCACTAATCGCCATGCATGATTTCTCTGGAGAAGGTTGACAACCATCTTTGTGTCCTCAGCGCTGCCTCTCAAGAGCAAGAGGCTCTGTGCATTCCTGCAGCCGTTGGTCACTGAGTCGTTTCCATTGTGGCTGGAGAGCATGGGAGAGCTGTGTGTCTCCGGACTGATGGATGGCCTGTCTGACTTTATCTGAGCAGGACGGACGCTGCGTTGGCTGTGACCCAGAGATTGTCACTTCTGACTGCTTTATCAGGGCCTGACTTATAGACCTGTCATCCTCTTAGAGCAAGGTTCCCAGGCACCTCGTCCAGCCATCCCCTCCTTCTGTCTGTCACAGTGCCACCCAGGGACCTTGGCCTGTATGGCTTCATGCTTGACTGGATGCCTGCATCCTACCCACCCAGGGACACATACATTAAAAAGAAAAACTTGTCTTGATCCATCAGCCCCACCCTTGGTTGTTGTGAGAGCCACTCTTTTGCCAAGTGGTTTGGATGTGCACATTTTAGATTTACAGCAGACAGACTGTGAGTGTAAGTAAAAGATGTTTCCTGAGCAATTTCATAAGATGCCCGTTCCTGTTACATCTTCCTCATCTTATGTGCTCAAGAGACATGACTTTCAAACACTTTCAGTACCATGGTGGATATGCCTCTTTATCTCCTCTTCATACTACAAAGCCTGAGTGTAAAAAAAAAAGAAGAGAGAGAGAGAGAAAAAAAAAGATGGCAATTTTTCAAACATATTCTTAAAAGCTCAGTCCAAGCTCGAGCTTGCTATGAAACCACAGTGGAGTTCCTTCCTTATTCTCACTTTGATGAGCCATTGGAGAGCTTGGCGGGAAGCCAAGCGAAGTCTGGGGCCCTCTTGCACATTCTGATGTTTTGTTTCAAACAGAGCAGCTTTTGTTCAGCTGTCGGAAAGGGAGGGATTGGCAGCACGTCGGAGTGTGTTTAGCAACCACAAACACACCACGCGTGTTTATTTTTCCTTTTTAATTTTTTTTTAACCAAGGTAATAAAGCCGCAGTTACACATGTTTCATACCACTACCATGGGCATCATCAATTAAGAATGCAAGGAATCATGCCCGTGTTTGTGTGTGTGTGTGTGTGTGTGCGTACGCTCATCTTCAAAAGATAAATGGGTTCGAGGATAATCCAGCGGGTGAAAGATGAGTTAGAGAGTTTGGTCTTCAGATCTGTCCTTTGACTTCTGTTGACAAAACCCGATGTCCTTTGAGTAAATCCATAAATAAAATATAAAAATGATCATTAGAATCTTTTCAGAATGGTTTTGCCTTACCAATGGCAAGGTCTTTTGGTTACTTTGCTCATCGTGGACTTCACTTGTACTGCTGACTACATAATAAACTGTGAATAAGGCACACGCCATTCAGGACAGCAGCTCACTGCTCATCAGTAATTTGCTTTAATGCGTATTGTGACCATCAAAACGGAGACACCAGGGACTCGTTAGGACCACTCGGCATTTCGACTCCAGATGTGAGGCCATTTGAGCGCATTCACACTAATTTCCCCAAGAGACTGAGAGTGTAAATGACTGCGGTTTTACTGAGAGTGGCTTTCTGAACAGTAATGGCAAAAACAAAAGCTTTTTTCTGCCCCCCCCCCCCCCCCCCCCCCCCCCCCCCAGCGTCCCCCCCCCCCCCCCCCCCCAAACTGTGTTTATTCTATTCATAGCTGTGGCCACAGGTGTGTTAATCTGTCAGTGTTGCTGCTTTATCATCTGGCGTAATGGCGTATCATACATCTAACTTCTGTGGGACGTCTGAGAGCGCAGATACACACTTCTTTTTGACGACGAGTCCTATTTCACTACGTTGGTGAATGGGCCATTACATTATCATGTATTTATAGATACATTGTAATCCTTCACTTAAATTTGATATATAGCACTAGACTGGATTTTGACCATCAGCAATCAAATGCACCAACAGGCCTATGGTAATAAACCTTGAGAGTGGAGAATGGGGCCAGTGTGTCAGCCAGAGTCATTCCAGGCAAGCTGGAGACTTTCCTGTAGCCCCCTCCATTATTCTGCTTTCCATCCAATCTGGATCATATGCCTTTAATAGCGTGTAATCTCTTAAAGGGTGAGATTTATGTCCTCCTCCTCTAGAGTAGGGGCCTGCGATCTTTTAGGAAGAGTGAGCGAATGCTCCTGTGGGAAGAAACGATCAACCTTCTGTAAATAGTGTGGGAAAAACTTCAAGCAAAGCATCTATAGTATTTAAGAACGAGCTTAAGCTGGACACATTTTTCATGTACCGTTCTCACTTTTAATGTACTGCCCAAGATTCTAAATTATACAGAGCAGGTAACAAATATGTGGACCGCTTGGCCATCAGCCTGCAGCTTATATAATCTCAATAGTTGTATTGTGCCAGTTTATTTCCTGAAACTGTTGCTGTGACGGTTCTGTGAAACTTAGTATTGTGTTAGATGATGGCATTCATGCAAAAACAATGCACATTTGTTGAGCCTATAAAAGAACAACGCCTTTGCTGATGTATGGCCACTCTCTTTGGTGGGTTGAAGTTGCTCATAGTTTTGATATATTGGCTTGTTCCTCAATAAGCTGCTCTGCTACTCCAGCTTCAGCATGTATGGAACATATTAACTCTGGGAAAACGAATAAATGTAAACCAAGCTCAGATTTAAATGCTTAATCAAAATTGAAATTTCTGTTCTTGTCACATTCAATGCTGAAACCTTCACATTAATATAACTAAAGGTTATCAGCTCTGTGTTTATCTGCCTGTACTAAGCCCATAGACAGTATAAAAGATGCATGTAACTACCACCACACTCACTGATTCATGGTGTCCCTTTCAGGAGCCTTGAGATGAACGTTTCCACTGTTGCGGTTCCAAAAATCTGGAATTGCGTATGACTGTGAAACCACACACTCACTGGGTAAATGACCTGTGATCGATAAGCCTTTGGCCAATGACCGCGCACTTTCACACCACAGATAATACCACAATCTGAAACATGGTTTGACCAAGATTGAGAAAATACACTTGCGTTTTTATTCACTTTTTGTTCATTTATCTCTCTCTATGATCCAAAATGAGTAAAAGGGCAATCAACTCAACAGGAAATGTTTACAGGGGTCAACTCAGAGAACCATTTTCCCATTCCCATTATAATTTAGAGTGTAATTTGCTGTTTAGCCATAAACAGAAATTATAACTGCAGGCTCCAACAGTTGCAGGTCACTGAGCAATGTTCGGGACTAAGTTGGTGAGCTGTGTTAAAAAAAAACCTAATCATGCTTGTACAAATTGCCTCGATGACTATCCAATAGATGCTGAGACATTTCAATAGAAAAGCATGCTGTCAGCACAATGCCATAACTTTTTTTGTTTTACACGTTTTAATATATCAGTTTAATTTGTCCGTTGTCACTATGTAGCTGTTTTAAAGGCTTCAGTATCTTTCTTTGATCAAGCTTGTCCTGCATTTCTCAGAAGAACAAATGAGCCACTTAACATACTAATCCAAGCCAGCCTGTTGAGGTTAACCAGGAGAATATTTCTTGCAATGGCAGCTCACAGGCCACATACATCACGACAAGCACATTTCTGGACATGTAACATTAACTGGGCTTTTCTATGCATTATCTTGTTCAGCTGGTGAAATTCTAGCCTTTCTTGATTAGAGCTGATGCATAAATCAAGGATGACTTTATCTTGTGAAAGCAACACAGTCTCAAGAGCTAAAAGGTTATTGGATTGATGGTACCGGCAACACTATCTACAAGGCTGCAATACCTTTGATGTCTCTCTTAATGCAAGCCTCATGGATGAAGGATGTACATCTATCATTACAGACTGATGAGTTTGTTTGACAGAAATATAGAAGCCAAGTAAGATTCAGTGGAATGACTTCACTGTCTATGCTGAGGTCAGACTTTGCAGGTGCTTTCGGATGAACAGATGAAACTTTGGCATCATTTTCAATGATTTATGCATTGTTTGTATCAAAGAAATAATTGTGATTGTATTCATATGGTGTTGGTGAAGGATTACTTCAAGTATCATATCCTGCTGATTTATCTACATATCTGCTGTAGGGATTTAATGACCTGAAGAAGAAACTTTTCGGCTGAAAGCATAGCAGCTGTGGCAACAGATGCTTCAAGAATTACTTGTATTTGTTTTAGATAAACGCTGATTGGTTGAGTCCATTTTTTTGTACTCAGCTGCATCTACGTCTACTCACGTTTCCATTTTTAAAAGAAGCCAGACTTCCTTCTGTGAACGGTACTGAAATAAAGACGCGAAGACATTCTGAGTTCAAAGTCTTAGACGCTTACCAGCTGTTTTGTCTCTCACTCCAGCAATGTCTAGTCGCTGAGGTTACACGTCTGTACGCAGAAGTGACCCATGTGACCTGGCAGAGTGCCCAGGTAGACAGTGCCACCCTCTGCCAAGGTGACCTGTCACCACAGGCTTTTATACCAGTCTGCCATGGGCCTTGCATTGCCCAGGGGAGCTGTAAAAGTGTTAACACCATGCTCACTTGGAGCACTGGTATTAATGAAAGGCCTGGTTACAAGAATAGCCACCTGTTCTCATCTGGTCTGGGATGACTGCCCTGACTGTCCCCAAGGACCCCATTCCAACCTCAGCTTCCACAGACACACTGACAAGAGAGGCAAAGCAAAACAAACACACCACTGTGGCTCATTGTGGAACTCAGTTTGTGGACTGTCACTCAAAGTAGCATTTGACTGCAATTTTCAAGGCCTCTGACAGAATATCTACAATAGTTGAAATCCTATTAAAACAAACAGGCTTATTAATAGAAAAAAAGAATGTTATAGACGTAAATATACATTGATTAGTTTGTAATTACGTCTTCAAATATAGTGATGCGTTCTTGTAAACTTAGAATTATTCAGTTAAAAATACAAATCACCAAGTTTTCCCCCGAATCCTTAATACAGTGGCTGAGATGGACATAGCTGTTCAGCCTAATTATGTTTTATGTAACTAGAGATTAGCCGCAGATATATGTTACCTTTAATTTAAAGAACATTAATAGCTCTTTCAAATGATATATGTCCTTTTAACATTTGTACATGTATATTTTCATCATCTCTTTATCATTATGTCTTTCATGCCCTCCACCACTGCTCTCTCTCCTCCCTCTTCCTCATGACCTCAGGCTTCATCCCCTAAACAAAAGTCAAGGATGTCGGGCCTAATAACGAGCACACAAATGCTTGTTTATTTCCAGTATTGTTGCAATTATTGTCAGCAGATTAGACAGGCAATCATCCCGACTCCAGATAACAGCTATCAACGAGCCAGCTAAAAAAAACAGCAGCTGGTGGTAAGCTAACATTTTGGTAGCTAATACTAGCTGTGAGTGTCCTAAAGATCATCAGCATCGTGTGAGAGTTTATATGCTAAATGTCTGAGTCCAATAATTCTCGATCCACTTCAAAGAAAGTTTCACTAAGGCCAGCTAACAGCAACAAAAACAGCAGCACTTACCAACAGAAAAGTTGAGGATATCATCAACAACTCACCTCATTATCACTGTAATGGGACAGAAGTGATCTTCACTGACTCCTTAACTCATTTTGGACTCCTTTCACAGAGTTTATAGCCTCCTTGAGAGTAAATAGCTGGAGCTAGTAGTGGACTGACAGTCTACTCAAACTACAGAAGAATGGCTGCCAGAGTTGTTTGTCCTACATCCTGGCCACTACAGCTAAGTTCATGCACATGAATTTGAAGTGGTAAGAAAACAAATTCCAGATAACTGCGCTCTGCAATCGGAGGTTTCTTCCTGTTAAAAGGGAGTTTTTCCTTCCCACTGTCGCCAAAGTGCTTGCTCATAGGGGGTCATATGATTGTTGGGTTTTTCACTGTATGTATTATTGTAGGGCCTACCTTACAATGTAAAGCGCCTTGAGGCGACTGATGTTGTGATTTGGCGCTATATAAATAAAATTGAATTGAATTGAATTGAATTGAATTGCAATCTAGCAACACCTAGTGGTGACCTTTTAAACACAGCACCTTTAATGTGAATTCCTATTATAGTACTTGATCTCCATCCTGTATTCACAAATGTGCTTTATATGTGGAGGATATTTAGGCATCACACAGAAACATTTAATGTAATCTAAAGCCTAATTAGCTATTCATGACTTTAAACCCTTAAAATGATCAGGGATTTCTAGCATGACTATTGAAATTGACATGTAGTCAGCTTTTTCACTCGTAGCCTGAGCCAAGAATATTTTAAAGAGTTGTCAAATTGTCACAATGCTGTCCTAACTCCACATTGGCTTCTCCAACAGTCTAAACTGGCAAAATCAAAAGACACTCCAGCTTTCACACATATGCAGTAGCATTGGGACGTTCCTCCACAACACAACAGGTTTTTGCTTCAGTTAAAATAGAAGAAATTTCCTGATATCTGGTGACAAAACCAAGAAAAAAGGAACGATATGTCACAACTGCTTCCAAGATTTCACTGGGCCAAATGTTTGCAGTTTAGAAAGTATAATTTAAGCTAAAACAACGGATATCAAGTGAAGACAAAATGCTTTAAGATGGTGCAGCTATCTGTGCGCCTCTATAACTTTAATTATAAACAGGACGTTGACAAAAACATGTTAAATCACTTTTTTTTAAAGTAATCGTGTAAGCTTTAAATGAGTTATTAAGCCTTTTTATTTAACCAAATTTTAAGCAAATATATAAAATGGAACGAATTTTCCAACGCTCTCTAGACGTTTTTCTCAACATATGGAAACCATATTGACAACATCAATGGGGATTGATCTTGGGTCAAAACCGGGCATGTGTCTCAAAGAATTGGAAGTAAGCCGTAACTGTTATTTCACTGGAAGCCTTCCCCTGTGTCAGCACCACTATAACTCAGCTGGTTAAGCAGGTGACTTCCTGCCATTTTCCCCTTTGCTCAGTCTCCCTACTTTCATATTTACTTTCTGCTGTCGAGTCAAATAAAGGCCAAAAACACCCACAAAATAGTAATAAATTTTTTTCCCAAATAAAGTTTCACAAATCTATAAAGCACTTCAGAAATAACAACTAATTAAACTGACACTGCAGTGACGGGCCATAGCCAATGAGATGTGTGTGTACAGCTTCAGTTGCCTTATCTCCGTTTACTTCATGGAATAGGGACTATGGTATTTCTAGTTCTGCTACATTACTTTTGATACCTGAGGCTGACAGTGTAGCACTCATTTAATAGAAACAGGCTGCGGTTGCCTTGTCATTTGCCCCTCTCCTCCTTGTTCACCACACACACACATACACACACACACACACGTGTGTTTCAGGTGTTCAGCTAAACGACACACAGATGCGGACGAAACCTCTGGGCACTGTTTCCATTTACCTTTCAAAATAAAGATCGCGCACTGTGTTTATTTTATGCATGATGGCTGATTACATATAAGTAATGTATATTTAGATGGCTGCAGACCAAAGCGAGGTTTCCTGAGCCGTTTTTTTTCTCTCAACTTATTATCTCAGTCTCGTAAGGGCATCATTAAGCTGTTTGTCAGAGTCAGTTTAGAGTATTAATGGCTAATTATACGGCCGTTTTTCCAGATCAAAGTCACTTACAAGTGCAATAATTAATTCATCTGTCTTTTTTTTCAGTGAAGGCACATATTTAATCATTCTGTCATCAGCGCTCTTTTCTGTGGGCCTTTTGGAAAGTATTGTAAGGGAGGAAATGGAAGCACATTTTCAAACCCACCACGCCTTCGTTCTTTCTTTTTACACCCACAACTTTCTACACTACTACATCTCGGGCAGCTACTCAGAATAAAGGAAGTCCTGTTCAGTTTGCATGGAGAAATCCAGACTTTTAAAGCCCAATGCCGACTATTGGCCTGGGTCAGAATGACACTTTTTCCATTTGGTCAGTCCGTTGTGGATTCTGTGCAAAAAAATATGCCTAGGTGTAAGGAAAAGGGTGCAGTCCCTTTTAGATTCCAGGATCTGCAGCCAATGTCATCCTCACTGCAGCTGTTGGTGGAGGCCTTCCTTTATAGCTGATTACCTCACCATAACCGGGTTATGAAAATATCATCACTCGTTATGCTTGTGTGTAAGGACATAGCGTGGCACTTCACTCACTGCTAAATCGAGAATGGTCAGCAGTGATTGTGTGTCGCTTACAAGAGGTAGAAAGCGTCCAAGGAATCTCTAATATCCAGCTGTGATTTGAACTTTTGTGTGCTTTTTGTGTTTTAAATTGTCGCATTTCAAATTAATTAATTTAACCGTTTAAAAAAAAAAAAAAAAAGGAAATAAACCCATCGCTGTGCGAGAAAGACCTGACTTATGGTAATTTCAAGCCACATCTAGTTCTCGTTCCTGAAGTTTCCATCCTCCGCTTTGACATCCCTCACTGAAAAGCTGATGTCACTCCAATTTTCTTTTCACGCTCTCGTTTTCTTTTCTAAAACTTGTTGTCAAAACGTTCCACACTTTCAGAAAAAGCTTGTTTACTGGAGCAGAAAGTGCAGCGAGAGAGGCTCAAAGGGGGTCTGAGCTGCTTTCTGTACAGAGGTAATTATGTCAAAACAGAGGACTCTTTTTTTTTTTTTCCACCTAAATTATCTTCCAACTTTGCCAGCAGCTGTCACGGGCAATTGTGGCTCTTGAAAAGATG
>VURO01024568.1:64689-121162 GCA_015108175.1 Pelvicachromis taeniatus | reverse complement strand
TTAAAAAAAGAGGAGGAAAAAAAAAAAAAGGAGAGAAAGAAAAGGACCCAGGAGACATATTTAGACATAAAACAGAGGCGCAGAACAGTTTTGATAGGGTCCTCGTGAAACAGTATCCAGTAGTTTTACCCAGTGCCCGTTTGCCTTTTTTACAAACCTCACCTTTCTCCTCAATGAGCCTTTAGGATCTTATAAAAATGTCCTTCCTTATTTATTCATATCAGCAAATTTGACTCATCTGTGCAGCACACGACCGTCTTGAATCTCAGCGTTAATGAATCAACGTCCTTTTCTGTTGTCCTGGTAAAGATTTAAAACTGCTTTTATTGCTACTAGAGAACTGAGCTTGCACCATGCAGAAACTCAAAGCTTAGAGGTCCCTGCCGGCTGCTTCCTCATAAACAACATGAACAGGCGCGTGGCCTCGCAACAAAGTTGAGCATAAATTAGACAGAGGTTATGCTCTGGGGCCCCGACGCATGTCAGACGGTGGAGGGGAATGCGTGTTTGGGTGAAGAGGTGAGAAATAGATTGTCCAGAGGCAGACGGAGACAGGAGGGGTCAGAACCGGCAGAACAGCGAGACAGTGGACACCAGAACTTGCCTTGGCTCTCACCTTCTGTTCAGTACTGTAAGTGCATGTTAGAGTTAAGGACGAGGGCAAATCCCCAAATTTTCAGGTGAAGAGCTTATTTGACGTTAGGTTAGGTAAGCAGCTACACTGTGTGTGTGTGTGTGCTCGTGTGTGTGTGTGTGTGGGTTCCAGTCAGGTTGGTCATGAGACACCAGTTTGATCCTGTGTCAGGAGCACAGAGGCTTTTAAACTTCAATAGACTGGGTCTCTGCTTATTGTAATGACTAACATTAAAGTACACAACACTTTAAATAGACTAATACAACAGCTGTGCGGGAGAAAAACATGCGTAATCTGATTATAATGTGTAAAATCTGATTATGTACCAAAATTAGATTATGGTGCATAATCTGATTTTGCTGGGAGAAAGAATTACAACTAAGAATAGTAAAAAGTATTTCCATAGCAAGAAATCAACCGCGTCTTTCAGTTTTAGTTTTGTCTTTTAGTTTTGCATGTAGTCTGTTTTCAGTGTACAGAAAGATGAAAATGCAGAAAATGTGAAAGAATCTGGTGATAGAGAAAATGATCTTTTCATGTTCCATCCATCCATTCGCTTATCCTTTTCAGGGTCACGGGGGGCACTGGAGGCTATCCCAGCTGTCTTGGGGCGAGAGGCGGGGTACACCCATGACAGGTCACCAGTCTGTCGCAGGGCTAACACACTTAGACAGACAGCCATTCGCACTCACAGTCACTCCTGCATTCACACCTATGGGCAATTTAGAGTTTCCAATTAACCTATCCCCACAAATTGCATGTTTTTGGACTGTGGGAGGAAGCCGGAGTACCCGGGGAGAACCCACGCAAACACGGGGAGAACATGCAAACTCCACACAGAAAGCCTGATGGTGGAATTGATCTCACGCCCGTCTTGCTGTGAGGCAACAGCGCTAACCACCATCCCACTGTGCTGGCATTTTTTCATGTTTTCACTTAAATATGACACAGGGATTAAAAAAAAAAAAAAAACATCCAGAAAATCTGCAAATGTAAATGCAAATGAACAAGTCCTGTTGTTTTGCAAATATTATTCCTCTCATTGCTCCACCCAGATCTACAGGTGGTTCCCACTGGGCACTTCTCTTGTTTGGTTCACTATTATGACCTGAATGATTTCATCCTCATTTATCCGACTACAGTTTTTATCAGAATCACCATCGACCGATAGGTCCCATACAAAACTGATACAAATGGTCAGTTTAGTAATTTCACAGGAGACTGAACAACTGGATTTGACCCAAAAGACATTCCCCATGGGTACTTTACGAGTCTGTAAATAAGCAGTTTATTTAGCACTTGGCAGTGAATTTCAGGCCCAGTGAAATACTTGTTTTATCTCTGATAACTGTAGTATTTGCAATCGAGATCAAATTTGCTCATATTAACAAATTCACTGAACAGAATGATGCCCTTTTGGATACTACAGTGGATGTTCTCATACATATACAGTGAAACTCAAGTTAGGACTCATGAGCAAAGTCCACTTGTAGTGAAGCAGAACCATCTCAGAGAGAGGAGCACATGCATTGACATATAACTTTGCGAGTCACGTGCACTGAGCCTTACTGTAACACAACCTCTTATGTTTCACTTGTTGAGCCTCATAGATCCGATGAATGCTTAGTGCCACGCTGAAAAATAAACAATAAAAACAACAGTGTGTCTACGAATCAGCATTTATTGTTTACCCACTCAACAAATGACATTTTATATTTATTTTGTCTCAATGGAATATAGATCATTATTTTTGACTTATTTTTTGACTTACAAAAAATTAGATTAATCAAATACATTTGTGCACATTTATTTTAAGCACAGAGTTTTTATCAGTGCACTTTCTATGAAATATGAGCCAGTAGTTGTAAGAACAGCAACCCCGGCTGAAATAGCTGGAGCTGCTGATGAAAGGAAGTGGGTGATCTGACCTTAGGCCACTAATTTTACCTTCTTACCTTCTTACCGGCATGCGAGTGCTCACTGTACATCTGTCATCTTCCTGTAGATCATTATTATGATTTGAGAGTTGGATTACACACTGGCGGCGCCTTGATCTTTGTTCCTTTCCTCATGTGGGGACCTAAAGTTGATACCCTGTGGTCCAGTCAGACCATTTTCATTCCCGGGGCATCAAATACTGCACTTTCAAAGCTGGCATCAGTACTTTTAAATATAGGATTACAGCAGTAAAGGGTTGAGTCACATATGGACTCTTGTGGTAAACAAAACTGCAGTTAGATGCAATAAAGACACAGAGATTTTATTAATACCAGAAATCTGAGCCAGCCAGGAGTCAAACCTGGAATCTCTTGATTTGTAGTCAGACGTGTGATCCATTGTGCCACTGGTCCAAGAGGAGAGCAGAAGTTGGACTCAAACACATAGTTCTGTTAGCACCTACACCCTAAACACATCATCTTAGGCCATCCTGACATTCAGAAGAACTTTATTTGTAGTTCAATATCACTGCATGCAGCCAGTGCATCAAAACGTCAACAGGCACCTCGTTCATGTTTCTGTAATGTCAGTATGAGGCGCTGCTTTTTCTTTGGTTTTGTTTTGGGATTTTTGGGCTTATTCAAAAGGCCACCCACTCCATGAGCTCCATATGAGGAGCTTTTGAAGTTTTGCTTCACTACATCAGTCTGTGTGTCTGTAATCAGATTGTGGTTTGAGCTGTGTTGTTACTATATCCCTCCGCAAGACTACATGTCGTGCACATTATGTCACTGACCACAAATATTGTTTTACATCATTCATCCCTTCACTGTCGCCGCTTATATTTGGGATATATTATCAGGCTGGAACAAAGAGCAGCTCGTGCGTGTCTTGTTTTAGTTTTTTGTTTCTTTTCTTTTTTTTTTTGTTCACCTAAATAAAATCCTGCAACTCATCAATCTACCTCTGTCTGTCGTGTTCATTCAAAATGTATGTTTGCACGACGATAAGACAAAACAAAAGATGCGTATCTTTTTCACATGATCTCATCACAGTCCAAGCTGATTAGGCCTCCCGACTTTATCCACATTTTCCCCTGCAGACAGGAAAGTTATGCATTTTAAATCAGTGTCATCTTGATTACGAAGAGGAAGAATCCAGTCTTTCATCTGTTTGACTGACGCGAAGCAGACGCTATTGTGTGTCGTGTCAGCTGATATCAGCCGGGCCTCTGAAACCGTCGGACGGATTCACCCTGTTTAGCTGAAGCTTTATCTCCCTGTCTCGTACCATCATTCTGGATCACTGCGTTACAAGACAATGTTATGAGGGTTGCCACTTCTCATTAAATGTGTCGCCACTTAGGGGAGGATGCAGATAAAAAGCGGCATGTTTTTGAAAAACGATCTCTGGACATACGCAAAAACATCCAGGATGCTCACGGGGAAAACAGGTATCCCCGTGAGCAACAACTACTGGGAGCTGAGCCAGTAGTTGTTGCTGTTACTTTACTTATGTGAGAGATCATTGAGAGGCAATCCTCTTTATTCAGTGACTGCTGCTTGATGGATAATAAAAGTTAATATGGTTAAAAAAACAGTGTGTTCATGTCTGCAGTATGATCTGCTTTCTCCCTTTTTTAAACTAAATGTTTAATAACAGCAATTCTGTCCAATATTTAGTTCTTGGTTATGGAGTTAAAGTCTGCATTACCAAAGTTATTAAATGAATTAAGCATAGCTCGCTGTTCTTCACATAAGAGGCATCACGAGCCAAATAACTAATAAGTTAGTAAACATTATCATCAATGAAACCAGCTGGATTTGTTTGATAAAAACGGAAAATCTCATTAGGGACTTATGCATGTGTCAAAATGACTGTAAAAGGCTATTTGCCATTTAGCATCTTTGAGTCATGCTGTTTAATTTTGTTTTGGATCAAAATGAAAGTTTTAAAATCTTCTGGCACACCAGTACTTCTTTCTGGGAGTTATGGGGGGTCCCTCAGGGGTCGTTGTCCCATACACCGAGTCTGTTGTCGTACCAATAGACTATATATAAAAGATGGACTCAGCGAACATGATGTCACCCACTAGTGTGACTGTCACCTTTTTAAACCAGATATATCTATAGCAAGAGGAGGATCTGACTTATTGGGCACAGCTCAGTCATACTATAGCAACTCATAAACCATAAAGTGAAACGCCCTTGTCAAAACTCCAAACTGATTCAATACTGATGTAAAAAATCACCTGAGAACACAATATTTTTCTCTTTTATGCAACTAAACTTCCTCTTTCAGGCTTTGTACACCTTTTTGTATGGAGTCTATGTTATTGCCCGATACTCGCTCGCTCTCCTGCTTTACATCGCAAAGACGTCTCAAGACTCTGGTTATTTTCACAACGTTGTGTAGTGTGACCAACACAAAGCAATAACCACGTCGGAAAGATTCAGTGTCTGGGAACCGTGAACATCTCAGCTATATTTCATGGGAGCTGAGCCAGTAGTTGTTGTTGTTACTTTACTTATGTGAGAGATCATTGAGAGGCAATCCTCTTTATTCAGTGACAGTGAGTCATCTACACTCGCAAAGACAGAGAAAAAGGGGAAAAAGAAAAGAAAATAGGCAATTTGGTTGTGACCATATGGCCGGGTGACATTTGGGTTAAAAGACATTTCTCTCCATGCACCACTGGACACACAGCAATAACAAAGAACTGTTCAGCAGCTGTGGTCACATTTGGTGCATGATATGCCACTTTGTTTGTGTCCAGTATGCGACAGGACTACATACCTGAGTGAGGCGCAGAACAGGACCTGTTTTCATTAGAGCTTTTCCTGAAGGGAACTGCAATTTTCCTTTATTAAGCTTTAAAGTTAGAGATGAAGATGGATTGTGTTTCCTTCATACTGGGGAACGAGTGCCAGGCATGACTAACTCGGAGTCATTTTAAGGGTTCCCCCAGTGTGTACTCACAGCATGTAGGCATGCACAATCTTGCACATACTGTGCGTGTGTATGTGCAGCGGAACATATTTAAATGCATATACACAAGTGGCAGCATTTATTTTCCTTTCACACACTTTGCACGCACGCCCAAAGCACTTCTGTTCTCTTTGAAAATCAAATTAGGCTTGTCAAAAAACCCAAGAAAACCAAAAAACAAAACAGGCACTGTAAGTTAAAGAATACTTTTAGAATCGGTGATACAAAACAAATGTCACCTTGACCTTTTCAAGCTGACAAGCTGTTTCAGCTACACCTATTACTCTGAAAGGAAACCGCATTTTTGATGTTCGTCTGACATGTGCTAATTTATTTGGCTTTACACGAGATACAGAGGAACTAAATGCATTGTTAACATGGAGAAAAGAAGGATTTCAGGTTGGATTTAAGCTTTTGATCCTTTGGGAAAGTCTTTTTTTTTTTTTTTTTTCATTTTCAAAGCCAGTTGAGGAATGTTTGGGAAGAAAGGAATTTTAATTTCCAGAAATTAAAACCAACACACAAAGTGATATGCTCCCCACTCGTTCTAGCCCCCTGCTGGTTAACTAATAGTTTAGGAGTGATTGACAGGAGAGAGTCATGCCTTCTGCCTCTCATACTTCTACTTGTTAGGATCTACGGTTTTCTGCACATTTCAGCTTAAAATTAGGAAAGCACTGGGATGTGACTGACTCTTTCTCCGAGATGCACAGTTCAGTTTATCTTTTGGCTACCAACCTTTGAATCTCAGAGCTTTAATCTGAATTCCAGCCACTAAATAACCATGAAAAGATATGATCTAGAGATTCCCCAAAGTGTTAACAACTATCTTCACGCTGTTTTACCGCTCACCGGCTTTTCTTTGCTTCCTGTGCAGCATGCTTCTGATCCCGCATTTCCTGTTGTTTCATTATCATCTTGCTTCAAGATTTAATTCCCAGAAGGTTTATGAGCTCTGCACTCGGTTACCTGCTGACACTAATCTACACTGAAAGTCTCCAGCCGCTACAAGACCCAACATCCAGCTGCAAAAAGCTTTTCAGGTCCCTTTGTACATCCACTTCCTTTCAGCTGAGTTGTAATGTGGCTTGTATGTCTGCAAATATGTCCTTGACATTGCTGGACCCTCTGATGATATGCATGAGTGTGCATTTCCCTGCAGTCTGCGGTGTTTAGAGGCAATAAAACAACAAATCTTTTTTCAAATGTTTTCTAGCATTCGTTGAATGTACATGTTTAATTTTCCAGATGAAAGCCAAATTATTAGTTTTTCTTTGTGAGCATGTGCTACCTCTGGACTGACAACACTGCCAGATTCTATCCCGGCATAGGCTTCAGCCCCCTCAGTGACCCCGGGCTGGATAAGTGGTCAAGAAAATGGACAGGTGGAAGTGACCGCAGACAGATTTGACCTGACAACATGACACAAACACCTTTAATTGCTGTTTCACAAGTGCTGAGCAACTTTTAGTGTCTTGATTTGTGTGGCCTTGTGTGACAGCTCACAATCAGCTTTGAGAAGATTTGACCTTGTTTCTTGAAAGTCCAAATCTTAAAAAAAACAACAACAAGTTTTTACCATGACTGTTATAAATATGTCAGCACCCACAAGTTGTGTGTACAGGCATCAGGAGACCCGACACTGATCGATGAGGAGAAAGCGTCGCTGTGAAACATGAGAGCTCGTGCATCACACTGACGTTATGTCATCACAGTTTGGATGTGTTTTCAAGCTCTGTTTGCAAATTCTGCATCATAATCGTGTGCAATTTGTTAGCGTTAGCATGGAAAAAATGTCCTTTTGTCATCACCTACAACAATATCAGGTCAACAAAGGCACAAAAAAATCATCACGTTATAGTTATACTGAATTAATTCGTGCCCAAATGTTCACTAAACATCCTCTGATGATGTGACGACGGGCGGCAAACACGGCAGACGTGACGTCAGCTCGAATGTTTTTTCAACATTAGCTTTCATCAGCCAACCAAAAATACCCACATTTTTGCTTTTACTTTTGGATTCCAGCTATCCGAGCCTTGAACGATTACAGAAATAGCACACAGGGAAACATTGCCCAACATTTAGATTGAGTGATAAGCCATACAGTGAAGCCATCCTCTGGGGTATAATCACTGTAACATTTGCTTTATGGGCGCATGCTAAAGCTGGAAGCTGTCTGCTGAATGGAGACAAACACAACTCTTTCAGGCCTAATGACTTGTGGAAAATGATGCTGACTTTTCTGAATGGGATACTATTTAAGGCAGAAAATATTCTGGGCGAGCACCTAGAAACAATCAGAAGCATTTCACTTTAAGGTATTTCACCGCTGGCTTCACTTTTCAGACTCAGTGACTGCATCTGATACTTTAAACACAGTCTCTTTGTGCTATTCATTAGACCAAGTTGTGCTTTCACAAATCCTTCCATGGCCCAGAAGTTCCCTCCACCATCATGGACAATTTCCAATTTCACAGATTGTACCTTGAGGACAATAGGAAATACCATGGGAGGAGCTTAGAGTGAGGAAACATGGGTGTGTGTGTGTGTGTGTGTGTGTGTGTGTGTGTGTGTGTGTGTGTGTGTGTGTGTGTGTGTGTGTGTGTGTGTGTGTGTGATAAAGTCTTTTATCATTTGAGGTTACATAGATATAGATACAGCAGCTTCTCCACAAAATTCACTCATTTTGTTTTTTGTAGTAAAATGCGAAATTCATTCTTCAAATATGATTTTCCGCAGCACCTTAGTATTTGTTTGTTTAAAATATATGATATTTTCTGCTGTGGGGACATTTCTGGTTGTGTTTTCTTTAACATACAGGTGGCTACTCATTACTTTTCCATTTGAGCCATTCTGTTGTAGATTTGCTGCTGTTCTTGGGATGAGTCCTTTTGCCGAGCTTTATGTGTCAGACAGATGGCTTCACGTTTGGCTCTGGAATAGAGGAGATCGTATTCTACTCAATGACTGCAATCACAATCAAAGGCCAAATCATCATCACTCCACCACCGTGCATGACTGACGATGTGAGGTGCTTGTGCTGATATGCTTCCACCAAACCTGGTGGAAACCAGTTATGGTTAAACATTGTCGCTTTGATCTTGTGTTCAAATGACATTTCTGCTGATCTTACAGTTTGTTCAGGTGTTGCTTTTCAAAGCTAATTCTTTTTCTTTCTCGAGAGAAGTTGTTTTTCTTCTGCAACTCTTTCAAGGAAGGCATACTTCAGTTCAGTTCTACTTGTACTGTCATGGACTTTAATATTTAACATGCTAACCAAAGCCTTTAGAGTCTGCAATGTAACTCTTGGGTTTTTTTACAGTTTCTATGAGCATTGAACGGTCTGACCTTGGGGTAGTTTTCCTGGGACACCCACCCACCCCTTTGCAACTGCCGTGAATGTTTTGCACGTGCAAATGATCTTTTTCACTTTATTTCATTCACACATGTACTCCAGAATATAAAAAACTGCCCAAACCTCTTCTTTTATATGCGGTGCTCACACTTTCTGACGATCAGTGCATTTGATAAACAGCACCTGGCTGCTACTTATCTTTGTAATTTCTATGGAAGCAGTAAGGATGTTCTTAGTTTTTGCACACACTGCTTTTGCATTTTGTCTGAATTCTTGGTAAACCAATAATGACTCTGTGTAGTATGCCACGTGTTGTGCTTCATCTGGTGTTGAACCTGATGATGTACATATTTTTAGAATCTAATTTTAAGGATCAGATTATTTTCGTTATGTCCTTATACATAAAACCATAGAATTTAAAGAGATTTACTTTCTTTTTAATAGAACTATATTTCCCCTGTACAGCTAATTGACAGTATTTTTGGATTTAAAAAACAAAAAAAAACAAAAAAAAAAGAAATAAAGACAGTGAAGTGTAGTAGAGGCTACTGCTTTTCTGTTAAAGTGGATTTATACGTAAATAGTCAACAGATTTGGATAATAGGTGCTTGCTTTATGGGAGTAAACGACTACGCTAAAATTATCTTTTGGCCAGGGGACCAGAATTATCTCTGTTGGTACTTGCATGTGGTTACTTATTGTAATTCAGGCATAAAAATATTATAACACTTGCCCAAAACCATTTTAACACTCTCACTGGGCTCTTTTATTAGATGCATTATTAGGCCTGTATTTTCTCTCTGATTCCAACGCTTCTCTTGGCACATAAATGTACCACAAGTCAAACAAACGTGGAGCAAAATGGATTAACTGTAATAATTTACCTGGTTTGAGAAACGTGCAGCAGGCATCTGCAAGTTCATTTCCTCAGAGTAATCAAATAAAACGGAAAACAACGACTGCTTTCGAGGCTAAAAAAAAACACATACACAAAATAACACAAACACAAGTTTGCAAATATATTACAAGTTTTGGAAAATAAATGGGAATATAAAGAATTTTTGATGTGTTGTTTAAACATGCAGGAGTACTGGTTTATGTAGAAAGAAAAAAGTTATTTGCACTAGAGTGTCTATGTTTTTCTCTACTCACGGTGCAAATAGAAATTGCGACGCACACTGGGAAACATCTTTGTGATTTATCATTTGTGCCTTGCGAACAAGCATGTTAGGATTTGGGAAAATGCGTTTGCTGCTCAGAAACTGGTTGCACACTGTAGCTGCAATTAGACTGTAATTTATCAAAGCAGAGCTCAGTCAAGCCATGGCAGAGGTACTGTGTTGTGCCCCCTGCAACAAGCTAAATTTCCACATTTTCTGTTGAGCCAGAATGACTTCATCTGGATGAGGAAAAATATTGGGAAGGAACTCACTTCACTAGGCAGTCTTGGTAATTAAAAATGATTGACAGGCAGCCAGGTTAATCCTTCATTCCAGGCACACACAAAAAAAAGTCCCCCAAAGCTGTTTTGGGTCCTGGCTTGGTTCCACCAGGGTCCTGAACACATGTGGCTTCCAGATGTGGCTCCTGGGATGGATGCAGTCAGGCACGTGGATGACTCTCTGTAGAGAAGCGCTAAGGAGAGACTCAGTGGTTAAAACACTCACACATTTACATCCCTCATGTGTGTCCCTCAAGGGAGGATCCTCCTGCCAAGACACAGTGGTTTAAGAGGAGCAGCAGCTCCTCTTATTGATATTTTGGTAAAAGCTTTGCCCCCAGGCTATATAGAGCTTCACAGGGAGTTTAAGTAACCAGAATTTGTCATAAAAATTGTTTTCGGGCACTTTAAATATCGCTGAAACCCCGCTGCAACACTACCCAGCCAGCACTGTCAGTCACTAGGTGGTTAAACTAGTGGAGCATACAGAGGTAGACATCTCCCTTGGGGGGTTTGAAGAGGACATCAACAGTTAAGAGGGATAGCTGGGTCCAGAAGTTTAATTTCCCCCAATTCTCTAGTTCTGTTTTAGGTTTTTGTTTGAACAATATCCTTATCTCATAGATAAACCACATACATTTATATAGCCTGTATTCAATTCAATTCAATTCAATTTTATTTATATAGCGCAAAATCACAACATCAGTCTACTCAAGGCGCTTTACATTGTAAGGTAGACCCTACAATAATACATACAGTGAAAAACCCAACAATCATATGACCCCCTATGAGCAAGCACTTTGGCGACAGTGGGAAGGAAAAACTCCCTTTTAACAGGAAGAAACCCACGGCAGAACCAGGCTCAGGGAGGGGCGGGGCCATCTGCTGCGACCGGTTGGGGTGAAACCGGTCGCTTTTCTGTATGCTTTCTTTCTTTCACACTTTATACATCACTTTGGCATAGTGAACAGATTTCATCACTATGATACACGGTGTACTCATGTTGTCAAGGACAACCTCTAAAAATGAAAAAATGCAGTGAAACTGTAAACCTCACTTTGGAGAAACATTGCCAAACTTTTGAAGTGCTTGTATTTGATTAACTGGTGATTCTATACAGATAAGGACAAAATAATTACAGCCCTGCAGGGCGCACAATACAAAATTTCAATAAAAAAAAAACAAAAAAACCCAGGTGCTTAAAGAGAAAACAGCTTTTAAAAAGGATGCTAACATTATTTTACAAAACAAAAAACCAAAAACTAACAGGTTTAAAATTATTGTCTCACCTCATGCTAATAGTCAGTTGTTTATCTTTTCTTTTTCTTTTTTTTAATTTATAACAGCCTGCACTCATTTGTTATAGTTTTCAACAAAGTCTCACACACGCCTCCTGAGCAGCCCCAGCCCATTCTTCTTCGGCAAATCTTTCAAGCTCCTCCACATTTGATGGTTATCTGACACGGACCTTGTCTTTAGTTCGCCCCAAAGATTTTCAAAGGAATTCAAGTCAGGGCTTTGTCCAGTCCAGCCAGTAATGTTCACTTTGGTCTTCCTGAGGTAGTTTTTCTACTAAGAATGATATATGTTTTGAGTCATCTTGGGCTACAAAACCAATTTTGCTGATGACTGCTTGAAGTTTTCTTCAGAAGTCTTCACACATCCTTCTTTCTTCATGATTCCTTTGACCTGACAAGTTTCCTGGTTCCAAATGTACTGAAGCATCTCCACAGCATAATACTCCCACCACCGTGTTTCACAGTGGGGACCATGCTCTTTGGGTTGTCTCATCTGGCCAAAGGACAGACTTCCAGTATGCAATATCTTTTCCTTAGGATACTGGCTTAAAAGGGTCTCTTCTGCAGAAGGGCAGTGTAGCATCATAGGCTTGTTTGGTACTGTGTGGCACTCTTTGAATTTCTGGATGGTATGTCTCACTCCAGTTCATCAAGTGCCCTGATCATTTGGGTATATATATATTTTTTTAATAATTCTGTTACTGTGTGGAAATAATAATTTATGCTTTGTAAGGAAAACTAGTTTGTTAAGAAATGCTATGTTGAAAAAAGTACAGTTTCACGGGGAAAGACTACAGTAAATCTGGAATCCAAACCTTCAGACTACCAAACAACAAGTCTACAGCAGGAAACCCTGCCACCATGAGAGTTTGTGGACTGAGGGTAACAGGAAATACTTCAAGGTTAAATCTTAGCAGACAGAGTGGTCAATAGCAGAAAAAGTGCTTTTCTTAAGGCATTAGATGAAGGATGCTGCAGGCACAGAAATCATAGCATTAAAGAACTAATACTCTTTCCTCAAATTTAGACTTTTTAGTTTGGACAACCGGACAGCTCTCTCAATTCGAGAGTTTGCAGCTCTGTTTGATCATTTTATGGAGTTTTTGCTAACCCTAGCAAGACTTAGAGACATCCTCGCCACGTGGGTCCATCACAGTTTGAGAGAAAAGAGTGCACATCTCTGATCTCGACCAAAATCCCCAGAGAACAGGTTTTCATCTCTATTCCCGATAAATCTCTGAACAAAAACAAGAGATTCTGATATTCTTCAAAGGAGGCTGAGAAAATCTATAACCCGTCTGGGCGGAGCCTTTCATCAATATCACATGAGGATCTTAGAGCATTCTCATGTGAAGCTGGCAAAGGGAGGTTTTGTTTTTGAGCTGAAACTCTGGCGTGGAGCTGTGGGAATGTGGCAGTAGAGGACACACTGTGACCACTGAAAACAAAGCAGGTCTTGACAGGTTGAAAGTCTCGCTCAACAAGAGATTGTAAATGTTTGCCTTCAGCTGTAGCTGTTTTAATTGGCTGGAACTTCCATGTGAGAAGAAGTAGTCGTCTTTTTCGATCGTCACAAGTTCTCCTTCAAAGGAACAGATCAAAGATCTTAACACACCTGCCTGTTGGGGTCTAAATACTGGATTGATGGATGCATGACCCAAAAAAAAGTGACAAGCATTTACTGGAGGTTGTAGTTATTCAGTCTGGATTTCTGTGGTGATAAGGAAAACTCAATAATTTAAATCATTAAAGAAAAGAAAATTGTAATTAAATACAATGAATTGAATAAATGAAATCTCTTGGAAATTACTGCATTATGAATCCCCTCCATGGTTTCTAGAGACCTGTTGAATTTTTGTCTCATATTTCACTCTTTGGCCAGCTCTGTTTTGCTTTAACCTACCAAATGCTCCAATTATTTTCAGCAGCAAATTGCAACTGTCTTCTGTTTGGAGTTGGATGGGCAGTTAACATTTAGACTTTCCAGGTTTCCCAGTGAAAATAGGTGCAAGCAGAAGCTTGTTGTGTGTCACAGGCTGGAAATTCATAACAATGAGCTGACATGTTTTGTAGACGAAAACTTTGCATTTGTTACCCTTTGTACATGCTTGATCCTTTAAAGTGGGATTCTTTTGTACTTGTACACTGTTTGTTCTACATTAAATAATTACTTTGCATGAAAGAAACTGACTCAAGTGGAAACTCAAAGCTCCAGCTCCCTCCACAGATTTTCTCCAAGACTGAGGTTTGGAAACTGACTGAGCCATTCAGTGACCTTAATGTGCTTCTTTTTTAGCCATTGCTTTGTGTGTTTTCAGCCACTGTCACACCAGAAAACCCATCCACAACCCATCTTTAGTGTTCTGGCTGAGGGAAGGAGGTTCTTGTCCAAGACTTTACAGTACATGGCCCCATCCATTGGCCCTTAGCTGGGGTAAAATTGTCCTATACCCTTATCAGAAAAACACCCCCAAAGCATAATGTTTGCACCTCTGTGCTTGACTGAGGCGATGGTGTTCTTTCCACCAAAGAACTTGATTCTGATTTCACAGCATTTCCAAACAAGCCTTCTCTGAATCATTTAGATTCTTAAGAAGGGCCCATACAGACACAATCCTGTGCCAGAATTGTGGCTGAGATGTAGGAAACCAAGTACTTATTTCACATAACGAAACGCAAATCATTTATATAAGTTTTATGTAATGTGTATTTTTCTGGATGTTTGTTTGATATTCTGTCAGCCTCTATTAAAATTAAAGTATCATAAAAATTAGAGCCTGTTTATTTCTTCGTGAGTAAACTTACAATTTCAGCAGGGGATCGAAAAATGATTTCCACGTACACGTATGTTGACATCAGGGTCCCCTGTGTGGGATTTTATGAATGTCAGTCATTGGATTCACTGCCCTTGCTTGCACTCACACAATGAGCCACGGATGAATATGTAAACAATGTTGTGGCAGCTGTACCACTCAGACCTGTCAGCAGGAAGAACAACAAACGAGGTAGAGTTAAACACGTTGGGCCTTCACATCACCTGGTAGATGTGGCTGTGGTTTGCTCCACTAATTTATCACTGTGCATGTCTGATCTGAGGTCCAAGTGACTCATTCTTACTGTGATTATTTTATAAATATTAGTTTTTGTGTGGGAAATGGTGCAAGCATGCGTTATGCTTCAAGTTTTGAAGATGTATAAAACGGTTTTAATATATGTTATAAACCCACATTAACTTCACACTTTGCCTCAAAACAATTCAAACAACCCCAACAAACAGTTCCTATCAGTTGCATGAATGCCTTTCCTTCTCTCTGTCATCCCGCCAGAGGTGAACCGTTATCTCCCTTTTCTTTCTTGGCAGCACCGCTCATCAACTGCAGCCACACCTGTACATCTGTCAGTGTTGCGCCCTCTCCACTGCTGTCTTCCCATTACATACAAAGCATGCACTGTATGAACCTGTGCTCACGGAACAACCAACTTTATTCATCTTCACTCATCTATTTGTTCTTTTTGTGCTCCTCTACTGACTTTGCAAAAGACAGACACCAAAAGAAGGTCATTATCTGGCAGAAGGCTAAATGAGCCATTGCTGACAATGATGAAAATCACAACAAATCTTTCATTTCAGCAGTCCCGAAGACTAATCTGGGTCTCACAGGCAGGACATTCTGGTTGCTTGATCTGGAACTGATACTGTTCAGGGAAAAACATGGAAGGAAATCCTTGAGTCTTACTGAGACAAAGCGAGGGAGTGCAGCGTAAAGACCTCGTGGCTGATATGGAACATTTATGTTGCACGAAATCCTTAAGTCTTCGTGCTTCAGAGCACTTCCTGGCATTATTCATATGCACTGGTACACACATTGTCATCTTGTAGATTAAGCCACGAAAGAATAACAACGCCTGACCACACATTATATACAGTGTTGCTTTCTTATTGATGAGTCTTGTGACACAACAGGATAAAGAGGACCAAGTGCACTGGCCCTATTTGTGGCTGCACAGTCTGGTATGCGCAGAATTTGTATGGAAGTTTCTGTGTCAGCGCTGCAGCTTGACCTCTCTCTGGGTCTCATCAGGGGTCTTTTGGCCTGAGATGAGGAGGCAGGAGGGGACTGGCACTTCAGCCCCAGAGGAAATGAAAGAGCCAAAGGTACCCAGTCCCTGCTGACCTCTTACACTTTACATTGTCACTCAGAGTGACCTCATAGAACCTGCCAAGAGCTTGCCTGTCAGAAGGGCTCTGTTTTAAATGCTGCTGATTTAAAATGCATACTGTGGTGCCTCCCAGTGATTTCAATGGGAGGAATGAGCCTGATGTCTGTCAAAATGACCATTTCCTCTCTTGATTTGAGAGATGAAAAAGTAACAGCTATGTGACACAAAACAAACCCCATAGCCTTTTCAAACCATCGGACATTTGGGTTGTTTGCATTTCCAAATCATATACAAAGCACCTTTCTGTGCAACATGTGTATGCACCATGACATTAAAACTACACGTGTCCAGTCAAGCCAAGAGCATAACTCAGTTTACTATGACAGCAGCAGCGTATTTGCCACTCTGAATTTGTGGGCCTAAAAAGTCCCTGATATCAGAGAGAAACAGGTTTCTAAAAGAATAACTAGTCCAGGGTGATGCATAAACATTAAGGGAGAAACACATGTCTAAGGTCAGTGCAAGTTTTTTTTTCCACAGGATGGCTAAACTCTTTAGTATCCTGAAAACTTTAATTGCTATCCCCCCAGATGGACCACCCTGTATGAAGTAGACCAGCAAATCTTTCTGGTCTACTTCATACAAGCCTGCACAGAAAAATGTCCAAGTATTCATGTGGAGCTTAATGATACTCCTTCACAGAAACCCGAATGAATGTCTACTATGAAATTTTTTTTAAATCTAAATGATCTCAAATCTGGGGTATACAACATACCTGCACGGAGAAACAGGAAGATGTGTCATCAGCGTTTGCCGTTTGAAATCATAAATAGACTGGTTCTTATATAGGAATTTTATGCGCTACTTGAGCACTCAAAATGCTTAATATAATATGTCTCATTAACCTACCCATCTATACAAGCACCTTTTTTTCTACATCTAAGTGCTTTCTATTTGATATTCTCATACATTCACACCCTGATGACTCAGGGCAGCTCAGCGTTCGATATGTTACTCAGTAATACTTTGACATGTAGATTGTAGCAGCCAGGGATTAAACCGTCAACCTTCTGATTAGTATATGCCCCGCTCTACGTCTTGAGTCAGAGTGTTGAGTATGAGTGCAATCAAATACACCTGCCTTTGATTAACTTAACCCAAGCACAGCCATTGACCACAGCAATTGGGAAACACACAAAACTACTCGCAAATAATTGACAATTTCCTGCAGCAAAACAGGAGTGAGGCAGTGTGTCGGTCTACCATGTTGCACGACTTTAAAAGAAAACCCTTTTAAAAACCCTTTCACCTCATCACAAGGTAGATGCTAGCATTTTCACAAGTTGTAGATCCATATAGAAGAGACTGAAAAAGAGCTGTAGCACTACAGAGCATCAATGTGTGAAGAACATGGCAGCATTGCTTGGCTTGGCAAAGTTGCATTTGAAGAAAAAAAACAACCAAGATTTCTTGAACAATGTTCTTTGGACAGGTGAGACAAAAGCAGAGATGATTGGTCATAATGCAAAGTGCTGTGTTTGGAGATAACCAACCGCAGCATATCAGCACAAACACCTCACACTAACTGTCAAACACGGTTTTGAAGGGTGATGATTTGGGTTTGTTGTGCAGCACAGGACCAGAGCATCTGTCAGTTGCTGAGCTGACCTTGAACTCCTCTGTATACCAAAATATTACATAGTCATACGAGAGGCATAAGGTTTGGCCTAAAGTCACGCAACAGAATAATGACCTTAAACACAGCAGAAAATCTACAGCAGAATGGCTGAAGGAGGTGTTGCCATGGTCCAGTCAAAGTCCAGACCCAACGCTGTGGTGGGACATTAAGAGAGCTGTGCATAACTGAAAGCCTGTAAACCTCAGTGAACTGAAGCAGCATAAGAAAAGTGGGCCAGAGTTCCTCCACAACAATGTGAGAGAATGAAGACATACAGCAAAAGATTACTTTAAGCTATTGTTGCTAAAGGTGTTCTACAAGCTTTTGAATCAGTGTTAGTGACAGAGGAGACAATGAAACATTCAGAGGTCTGGTTAGATTTTGCTAGAATCCATGCTTTTGATGCTCATCTTTTGTAAATAAAATTGTTGCATACTGAGATTTTTTCTGTCACTCTTGTACATTTACGTGAACCTGTGACGAACTTTAAAACAAAAGTGACCCGTGTCTGAATGAAAGAATGCTATCACTTTGCTGACACAACAGCTTGAAGAGGCTAGCAATATCTCTGTGCCATGTCTGAAAAGGTCTATAGCGAGTCAGTTTAATATACTATAAACTGTTCCTGCCCTATGTCATAGGGTTAGTGTGGTGCAAAGAGGGTCTGAATGGAGCGTGTGTGTGTGTCCATGAGTAAACATGGAGTCATTAGCCACTTCCTCCTGTGTCTCCTTTGCACAGCCACAGCTACTTGACCCTCATAAAAGTGATGAACAGCGTGTCTAGAGATCCTTACTCATATGAACGCAGCAAAAGCTAAAAGAGGTTAAACTTTCACCCTGCTGGACGCATTTTATTGTTGGCTCACCTCATATTGACAGAGACATACAATAACTTCTCAGACTCGCATGACCCCAGCTCCCAGTACCTCATCAAATCAATGCATAAGACTTCGCCCACTTCCTTTGAGTCATGGAGAGGTTTTAAGATGTTTCAGGATTGAACAGCCCATCGGCCAACAAACATATGACATCGGTTAATGCGGAGCCAGGTTTGTTTCATGGGGTTCACTGTAACGTTACACCACAAGTTGGAGGGCATTTGCTGTGCTTATGTGATTTTAATGGAATCAAGGGAGAATGGAAGCTCCACCTTCTTATCTCAAGTCTTCCAGTGCACGGACTAACAAGTTTGTTCATACATTTCTCACAAAAGATGTATATAATTCTCATTAGTCTGCTAACAATGACTTTTATAGAGTATAGATGTCAGGCAGCACATTGGTTTATATATTGTGCTGCCTCATTTTTCATGCTTTAAAGCCTGTCATGCAGTACGGAGGGATGTGGTTAAAGTTTACCATTTACTATAAGCATGTCAGCGATAGTATATAGGTGTAGTCTGTATTTTAGAGTAAATAACCCCCCCCGTTTTTCTATGTATGTCATATTGTTTCATAACCAAAATATTTTGCCCCCCCCAACAATCACGTTATGATAGTATTAAATCTTGAGATCTGTGAGTGACATAAATACCATAACGAATTTTTATGATCTTTTAAAATAATTAATCCTCCTAATTCAGTCATCATCCTGTTATATACCTTGAAAACAATTTTCAGCCCTTTATTTGACTTTAAGTTTGTTCAGCAGTCGGCCTGCACCATCCACACCTAATTAACATCGTTCACTTTAACGGCGGAGTAACTCGACACTGAGCAGAATACCCAATAAAGGCAAAACATTCCCACCCTTACCTGATCCAGTAAGCAAGAAGTGGTAGGAGGGCTCATTACGGCTCACACGGGGCACAGTGTCATAGCACGACTCATAAAAAAACATGGCCACAGCAGCTGTGGGGGCTACACAGCTCACTTACACAGGCTTTATTTGTGTTTGGTGTGTTCAGGGGGGTGGTAAGAGCATTTTGGTACACTGTCTGTCATGCTGCTGGAGGGGTCCAACCTGGGCTTCATTTTATAAGTCCTTGGTGCCAGGGGCCCCTGCTCACATCAGCGTGGGAAAGACACCTAGGTTATGTGGAAGTTTTTACAGTGCATTGTCCAAAGGAGGTGGAGGAGGGTGCCTGAGAAGCCATGACCTTTATAACATCCACATAGCCACAGAAAATTGCTCACAACCCGAAACTCAAACTTTCCTGGTCTTCGTGTAAATTGAAGCATAAACAGAGACGATGATTTATATGCGTGTTAGTTGTCTTGATGGTAAGCCATAGTTTTTGTTGCTCATCTCTGCCCTGTATTGGATGTATTCAGCCAGGATGTATGTGAGCAATACAAATCCCCATCTTAAGACTCTTAGTTGTGTTCGCTCCAGTCCACCACTGAATCATTGGCCTGAATCAGCTTTGACCAAAACCCAGGAATGCCTTTTGTTGTCCACATTTTCAATTTAAGAGTCATTAAACATCATAAGCAAAGAATTTTATTTTGTTTTTGCTCTTTATGACAGCAAGACGAGTGAATTCCTGGAATATCTGTGGTTTCGCCTTTAAAAGTTGCACATAGTTCAGATTTTAATATTTGGTACATCAATGAAGTGGAAGGTTACACACCAAAGGAAGTAGGAAACTGCTGTGAGGCTGTTTCTTACTTACAAACAGCTTTTAGATAATATGCTAACACAGCATATAAGTATATTAGCTTAAAAAGTAAGCCTATATGCTAATATTATTAGCTAAAAGTTAGCATAGATGCTAACTTAGATGTCATATCAACATGACTTCAGTTTCAAAGTTGACCAGGATTTAACAACTGCATGTACAGAATTAATGATAAAATAAACAAGAACAGAAACAAAAAAAAAAGCATAAAAAGTTTCCCATGCTAACACATATTATTTTACTAAGGTGACAAGTATGTATTTTTAGTCACAACACAGTTGAAACTACTCTACTGCGAGATCCTATGCATCAGTTAAATACAGAGCAAAACAAGGTGTTTTACACTGGGGTCCAAAAACAATTAAATCCTGCATTGCAACAGAAGTAACTGCAACCACATTGTTAAGGAATTTGTCACCATTTTGAATCTTTGACTTTGGTTTGTTATTTGCACCGTAAATCTCATCTTTAGCCACATTATGGCACATTATTTTGATTTATGTGGAAACAGGACATTTTACTGGTGTGAGTTAAGAGGACACAGCTTAGCGTGTATCCTAGCAGGTGTCTCTTCTTCCAGCAGTCTCTTATGTCCCATGTGTCCACTCCATCAAAGCTAACATTCGAATGGACCTCCCTGTTCTCATGAATGTACATATATACAATTAGGTTCCCAGGGTAGAGCATGAAAAAGCCCTTTGCAAGATGTGTGCATGCACCTGTTGAGGGGTATGCTGGACAGTTTGCGTGTGTTTGTGTCTGTGAAGTGTATCTATGTGGTCATTGAAAGAATCTGCTAAATGTGCCAGTTCAAGACAGGTTGAAGACTGATGTTGGAAGACATTTGTTTCAGGATTTAGATGTTTTTGCACCTGCTATAGACACTACGTGTGTTACAACTCTTTTGTTTTTGCAGTAGAAAGAGGAACCTCCAGCATTTTTTTTTAGAATCATTTAAAAACATAAATATTTTATATTTTATATATG
Organism: Pelvicachromis taeniatus; assembly: GCA_015108175.1. Taxonomy (NCBI): domain Eukaryota; kingdom Metazoa; phylum Chordata; class Actinopteri; order Cichliformes; family Cichlidae; genus Pelvicachromis; species Pelvicachromis taeniatus. Next base: position 100,057 of record VURO01024568.1, on the reverse strand, counting down.
ATCCAATCATTAAAAAAATTTTTTTATTATAAATTCTCATATTTTTTGTAGGTAATCAAGCAACTCTGCTGCCTTAACTTAGAAAAAAAAACATTAAAATGTCTATAGATATTGTTCAATGGGGATTTTATTTTGATGTTTTACATCTTGTTTGTTCTATAAAAGTTGGGAATAATTTAATAATATTTAATAATCTGAATTCACATTTTCTTTTTTGTGTGTAATATTATTTTATTAATTAAAATTTGTATTAACTTGACCCACACATGTATTGTGCCTCGTTTCCACACATGTTTCACGAGCCCCATCTGGTTTTCCATATTACATTAATCCTGCCAACTGACACTTATCTACTTCTTAGGCTAAATAATCTTAGATATCCCCTGAGCTTTTAATTCATCTGTGTTTCATCATGACATACATCTGGGACCAGTTGTTTGTGGCATTTGAAGCCTCACGATGAGCGGATGGAACCTGAGACTGTGTACGTTCCCATGAGTTCAGGATGAGCTTCATCTCCACTGCTCTGCTGTGCTGCTTCAGCCCAAACCACAACAGATGTTACTGAGTGCACATTAGTAAATATTTACCCTGGTGAGGAGCCTATGAAACTGAGGGAGGTGCACAGTCGATGGCGACGCTGACAGAGCAGCAGATTCTGGCCTCTGAATTAGCCCAGTGTTTTCAATCTCAGAGGTCGTGTTGAAAATGCACTGTTGTTATGCAGCACTGTCCAATTTCGTAGAAAAGGCTTGGAGGAAGTCTAAACCCAAACTATGGGAGGCAGCCATTAGGGCTGGTTTCAGAACTGGCAGAACATGCTCTGAGCTGAAGCCCACAGCCGGAGGAGATTAAGTGAAGGGAGTATTATGCTTTAGATAAGTACTTTCATAGTGCCCCCTATAGTGATTTCACATTACAGAGGTCCCTGCTGAGTGCTGAGTGGGGTGAGATGTAGTGATAAACTCTTTATGATATAAATCTTTGAGCTGATTAGGCTGATTTGAACAGCTAATGTCATGCTTACAAGGATTTTTTAATGAATGAAAGGAAAAGCTTTGGAAAGTTTAAAAAACCTCTTTATTTAATATCTCCCAAGAGAGTTTTCAAGAAATATGTGCAATACATACAAGAAAAGGAAAAAAAGAAGATTTACTTTTAGTATGATATGAAGCCTGACCTGCTGCCAAGTAATATCCCAGGAGGGGGGGGGGGCTCACTGCTCTCAGCCTCCTTCTTTCTAATGAAGATAAAACAGGCACGCTGCACTGAAGTCTGCCTGGATGCAAGCCATTACCACAGCTAATTGGTAATTACTAGATTAATCAGCAAAAGAGGTACCTTTCAACTTGTGGAAGTTTAGAATTGAGCGCTTGCTGTGTTTCTGCTAGTTACGAGCTTAAAAGCATTGCATAGTTAATGATAAAACAAGATAAAACAAGCTAGCGACACTGTTTTTATCACATGTAAATGTGTACTGTGAGCATTTATATATGCAAACATAGGCTTCTGTGAATCTTTCCGAAATGATCCTTCTGCATGCCTCAAGAATGTTTGGAGCGTTTCTGACATGCCTACATGGTGTAAGACATGATTTGCGTGTTGTGTCCATGTAGCCGACAAAAAACCCCACTCCTCTGCTTCCCAACGTATGTCTCCAGAAGGGAATAAAAGCATTAATTATGCATTATTTGAATGATCATACAAGCATATGAGATTAGGAAGTGCAGTGATCTTCCATGTTGCAATAACAGCCTGTCTATGTTGGTACAGCTCGTCTCATTAGCACCATTCCCACAGCTGGATGTGGGCTAACAAGATAGCCGACGTTCACTCTCTAATTAGCTCCTCTGGCACCCCACATTCCCCTCTTGGAGCTCAGCATTGGGCTTTGCTATTGGAGGGGGTGAGAGATATTGATTGCTTCTTTAATGATAAATTCCCTTTGTGCTGCGGAAGCCAGTTAGTGAGGTCTATAGGACTGGCCACTCCTTTTCCCTGTGAAATGGTTTCAGTAAAGAATGAGAAAAATATCTTTGGTGTTCAGAATAAGGAAAATCCAACGCGGCTTTCAGTGTGTTTTCTTCAGCTGGCCTTGAATCCTGAGGCAGAGTGGCACAAAAGGGAGGAGGGTCAGTAGTTATACAACAGGCAGAACATTTGCAGTAATTACTCTTGTAAGTACTGGATTACAATGGCTGATATGTTTTCTCATCAAATCTGCAGAGTTCATCCTTACATCCTTGTCAGTGACCATGTCATTGCAGTTAGCAAGTCATTGTTGGCAGGTTAAACATGTCAGTGGCAGTGGGCAAGACAGAATGATAGGTCTCAAAGAGAAAAGGGAACCAAAGGGTTAAATTGGGCACAAGGAGGGTCAGAAAGTGGGTCCTGTGAACAACTCTTGGTAAGGAACCCTTTCAGCCATGGTGTAGGGTGTCCCCAAACTACATACCAGTGGTTTATTTAGCACCAGGCAACAAGTTGTGGGGAAACCCAATCTCCTTGCCGGCAAACGGCTGCTCCTTCTTCAGAAACGGCCGCCCTGATCTTTGTGGCGTCTTCTCTCTCACTTGTCTGTCTTTCCCTGCATGAAGTCCCCCATTAGGTGACGTCTGAAGCCTCTTATAGCCCCCCGCTCAAGCTTTTCCTCTCGTGGCCAAGTTAAAACCTCTCATATTACACTGGATGGTGGATATCCTGTCAATGATGGCCCAAGGGCAGATGTAACGTTGTAGGGAGGGTTCATCAGTTGGTTTCCAAGTATGGCAGTTTGAAAATACTCCAAAAGAAATGGGACCTGGTGGTAGACCTTCCTGGTCTATGTGCTTCTGGACCAGGTTTAACATACCAGATTGTGTACTTTTGACCATATTATATAACTATTTTGAGGTTTTTTAGAGGTTCATAGCTGACCTCTTCAATATATACCCAAAATAAAAACAATGACATAGCCAACAGTTATCCAGGATGACATAACTGAGTTAAAAGCAGTAGTGTTAACCAGCAAGGCCTGGAAAGGAATGACCATTTGGATTACTTGTTTCTCATTAGCATGCAAACATTGATTAGAAATGATCTGTGTGCTGTCTGAACTGTAGCATGGTGGCTGTATGTCAGACACACGCATGGTCATGGCTGGACAGCGTGATTAATGATGGGAAAGGTCAGTCAAACATATTCCCTGGCTCTCCACATCCAGACAATAACTAAGGGTGTAGGGTTCACTGTTTTCTATCACTGGTGGATTTATCAGTACCATCTTATCACTGCTGACTGTTTTAATGACCAACTGGTGCCCCTAAAGAGACTTGTGACATGAAATTGGATGATCAGAATGAAACTTGGATGAGGTGACCTATTATTTTAAGACTAACACGTCTAGATAGTATGTGAAGTTTTACACACTCCTGCTAACACACTCCAAAGTACTACTACTACTGTTACAACTGTTGAGGATTTCTACTTTTATTGCATGAAAGTACAAAAGCACAATAGTGACATTCAAACATTGTCCATGAGAGAAACAGCTGCATTATACTGCTAACACAACGCTGACTCATGCTAACACATTCTGACCTAAGCCCAGCAGCCAGAGCCGAATCTTCAACAGGTAACAAAGGTAATGATGAACAGTAATGTTAATAGCATTGTAGCCTCCATTTCTACCAATACATATTTCTACAGTAGAATTTCAATCGCTTGTCAGCTTTGTGTGCAAATTTAAAAAAGTGTGCCATTAGTATAGGGATTTGATCCTAATTATTGTATTATTAACTGGTAATTATGTGCATTTCAGGTCATGTTATGATGTAATGCAAAAGTAATGAATAGTGTAACAAAGTACTATCTCTGGGGACTTATTAAGTACATTTAAAAAAGTATTGTGGCAAGCTTAAGCATAAGAAGGAGTCAGCTCTTCATTCTGATTTCAGTCCCTGTGCTCCATACACCTACAGGAATACAGCTTTATGAGCATAACTCCCCAAAATACAAACAGGGGTACAGCAGTCTCAGTCATGGTGACCATTGCTAGCCCCTCTCAATGCAAACAATAGAACAAACAGCTGCAATTTCCTTATAAATTAACAATAACAATGAGAAATCAACATAAGATAATTGGAATAGCCGTTATAATACTGTAACTTAACTTCAGCATGAACAGTCCCATGAGTCTTTGAGCTAGTGGCCCCTCCCCTTTGCCTGCTACATAGCCTCCACCTGAAAGTGTTAGTCTTCTGCTGCAGTAATGAGCATTGTGTAATTCGTCACTTGTTTTGAGTAATGACCCCAATAAATTCAATTAAATTCAGTTTTATTATATATTTGATATCACAGCAACACTTTCTTCAAGTTACTTTATGTTGAATGGTAAAGATGAGTCTGCGTGCATCAAGACATTCAATGTTTTTCCTGTCATAAAATGTTCTAAGCTTACAGTGATTGATGAACGGCACTTAAGCTATAAATACTGTATGCACAGAATTAGTAGGAAATAAGAAGCAGACATGTAACATCCCCAGCTTCCATTACATGTTGTACTGGAAATGTTCACTATGGCTATTTTCAATGCTTTTTTCATGCCTAAAAACACTACTTCATCAGCAGTTTGCCATGAGCCACACTTTTTCAATCATCCGCATACGAATTCTATTTTCACCTGATAATCTGTTAAGCGCCGTTTGCGAATGTTGAATGGTGACCTGATACTGTGAAACTCTGTGAAAAATCAAGCTCAAACAGCTGTCTGATGAAAAGCAGATGTACTGAAACAAAACAAAGAAAGTGTGCTGTAAAGATGATGTACAATGTGGCAAAAACCCTCGCGGTCATATGACCCCATCTGACTAACATACAGTTAGCTTCTGAGCCAGATAACGGAGAAGCTCCGTGAATACGTGAGGCCTGAAACCCGTGCACGAGTGCTTTAGTCAAACAAGGCTGCATGTGCAAGTGATAAAAGTGTAAAACTGTCCAAACAAAAGGCATATGAGACATATTTATCTGTGGGCACCTCGACATTCTAACAGTAATGATGAGCACTGGTTCCTTGTGTGACTAAAAAGCTGGGGTCAACCGTAGTACATAAGCCCAGTAACTCAGAAGAATACACAGTCCGGCACAACAATTAGGGATGATCTAAAGAGCTACAAAGATACAGCAATATTTTCAGCATAGTGAAGATTAATTTTAGAGTAAATAACAACATTCACTGGTGGTACACTGTATGCTTGGCTAGGTAATTATTAATGCTTGTGCTGAAAGCAATGCTGGTCCATGCATTCCACAGCAGAAAGCGATTGAGAGTTGCTGCAAATGGTGTGTAGCCACAGCCCACAAGCAATCATGGAGATCTAAGTCAAATACCCCTATTCCCTATCATGGCACAACAAAGGTTTTCCCAGCAGCCACTTGGTATTCCGTGCGGAGGACTTGTGTAAAGATGCCTCGACCCACAGTGGGGGTGAAGCCTCCCCTCTTTTATATCAGGCATTGTTTTACACATGTCTGTTTTTTGTTTTGAAGTCCAGAGATTAAGGCTCGCTGTGAACAAGGCAGGTAATCCTCAAAGCAATACAGGCAATTATGGTGATTAAATGATAAGATCAATTTATGAAATATGGTTGTTTAATGCCAGTTATCACGAGGGATATAACCGACGACACTGGAGACATGCAGGTAATTAACGGGGCATGAAGGGTGTAAACACCAAGTGGTCACACGGGACGCCCGCTCAGATGGAGCTGTGCTTTGTTCAGTTACTCACACAAGCTCAAATCGCAGTGTTTTGATATCGTGCAGACCTCAGACATGCAGTAGGTTGCTTATTTGCTTTAAGCAGACGCTGTACAAACATTCACATTTGGTGATGCTCAAGTACCAGGAAAGTCTGCTTTTGCAAAAGCCTGCCTTCAGTTTACTGTACAATGAAGCAGTGGCAACTTACAGTGTATACCAGTAGTTAGATTCTTTGTTGGTGCAGCCACCATACTGGTGAAAGATAAAAACTGTGGGATAATCTCCATTTTTGGCCTTTTATGGTTTATAATGTATGCTAGGGCAGTATTTAAGAAAGAGTATGTATACACGCTTGAATGAGAATGAAGTATGCCAAAAAAGTCTTGTCCCCTGCAGCACCTCTTCCACGCACTGTGGAGGAGAGCAAGAAATGATTAATAATTAATGATTAATTTCAAAGTTGTGTAGAAGAGTGAAAACATGTGAGTGAATTAGTGAGTGGTGTTGTGCGCAAGAGTTAATTGTGTATCTTGTGTGGCACAAAAACCAACACTTTATCTGTGGTGACGGCCCAACAGAAAGGCTAGCATGTTTGAAGTGTTCTGACTGTCTTACACTGGTTCCATCACTACTTTTAAGTAGAGCAATGTGAGCACAGAGTGTCCTGCCAGCCACTGAGTTTTCTTCTATGGCTCAGCTGTGTACAGCTGTAGATGTGACTAAGTTAATAGGAAATGATGCTGCCACTACAGGTAGCTGGAATTGTGACAGGTGGTAACACAAGACCAGCCAGTAACACAAATGCAGCTTTGTTTGATTCTACCCGTCTGCCAATTACGTCATGCAAGAAGACAAGCAAGACGAATGCACTGTTGGTAGTCCATTTGTCACTGTGCGCAATTTCTTTCTGAGCAGGCTTTGGGGATCAAGAGCAAAAGAAGAACACATTGGCCAAAATTCAATACTGAACTCATCTGCCTCATGATTGAACTTTTATTAGCTTCTTTATATTTAGATTTTTAAATTACGTTTATTCATAGTCTAAATGAAGTAGGAGACGTCATGGTTTCAGGTATATTTGCTTTCCCGACCTCTGATTGCACTGTAAAAAACCTTTATGCTGCAGCCTAGGCTGCATTTTTTTTTTTACCTTATTTTCTTTGTGTTTGTCACATTGTCACCATTACAGATAAGTTGGAGGATGCAGGTACTCAAAAATCATCAAAAATTCATTCACTTGTCCTTTTCAGGGTCACGGGGGGTGCTGGAGCCTATCCAAGGTGTATTACGGCGAGAGGCAGGGTACACCCCGGACAAGTCACCAGCCTGTCGCAGGGCTAACACACATAGACAGACAACCATTCGCACTCACAGGCAATTTAGAGTTTCCAATGAACCTATCCCCACTAACTGCATGTCTTTAAACTGTGGGAGGTACACGGGGAGAACCCACGCAAACACAGGGAGAACATGCAAACTCCACACAGAAAGACCCCGGCCTGATGGTGGAATTGAACTCAGGACCTTTTTGCTGTGAAGCAACAGCGTACCACTGTGCCAAACATGTTTGTGGGTTTTTTTGGGTCAGGGTATGTGGATTGGTTTTCCACATTGTGACTTGTATTATTTAATAACGTTAAACTGGATAAATTAGCTCAAATTCACATGTGAGAACCTACAACAAATGGCCAGAGACCACCCATGACAACATAATTCTCAAAAGTCATCAAAAAGAAATAACAACCATTAAAAAGAGCAGCAGTATATGAAATCCAGACAACATTATGAAATGACAGTCTGCTGCCTTGAACTCAAAACTACTGAAGAACGTAAGTTGCTTTTCTTTCATCTCAGATTATAGCAAAATTATCCATGATCAGAGAGTACAAAACTTACAGAATAAGAATCCACCCAGGTCAATGTGAACGTACTCCAGTCGAAGTAATTGAACTTTGCATGCCAAGCATCATAAATATAGTAGCGTGAGTTGGATTCAGTCTTGAGATGTTTTGCTTTCAGAGCACGCCTGACTGATAAGAAGATTGTTGAAGAGATGGCAGTTGTGATAGCTGAGACCCTGTACTCCCAGTTTGGAGTTTTGCAACTTCACCTGAGTCATAGAGACTCATCTTGGCAGACTGGGAGCATTTACTGACTTTTCAGCCACTTCTGTTCCTGGAATAACCTTCACACATTTTCTGTATGTTCTGGGAATGTCATTACTTTATCTTTGATCGAAATACGCATTATTTAGCACAGTACCATGTACGTAATTCTTTGGTAAATATTTCTAAGGTTGCATAGGAGACATGGAGATTTGTTTTAATTTGAAGAATATGGTGAATGATCTTATTTCCACAGAGAGAGTGAAAAGGTCTTTGTGTACATGTGTCTTTTCTCTGTTTGTGTATTTGTATGAGCGAGTGAGAGTGCATTAGCCAGACCCAGACCCACGGGTCTGACAAGTCTTTAGAAGGACGGGAGAACAGGAACCAAGGCCTGTCACAGCACATTCAGCTGCCACCACCTTACACTAAAATCAGCTCTGCTCTGCTCTACATCTGCTGAGTTTAACTCTACAGGCTGCAGCCAAAGGTCAGTGTCTAAAAAGGCAGATATCCGCTACACTGTAATATGATGAACTAAAAAAAGAAAAAAATGTGGCCACCTTTTCTGTGAACAGAAAAGCACAGAGACCTGCTTTGGCTCTTCTTTCTTTCCAGTCACACAAAGTGGAATTCACACTCACACCCCGATGAAAGGACGTAGAGGCTAACTCATCTAAATGCTAGGTCAGGCCTTCACCATCAAGGCTGTTTTTCTGCTCGTTCCCTCATCGTGACCTGGCACCTTTCTCAAAGTTCACTTCTTTAAAAATCCCCCATTAAGGCCCTGCTGGCGTAGAATAGTTGGACCTCTGCTCCAGATCACCCAGCGATGCCTATCCTCCACCTTTTATTTCATTCATGAGTGACTCTGAATGCAAAGTATCTATTTATAGATTTGTCATTCATCCCTTTTCCCTAATCAAGCCGTGTTGTTTCGCCAACAGTTATGCTTCCCTACATCTGTTTCTAATTCCTTGGGGGTGCGGGGTGGGGGTGTAATAAATCCACCTCTATCAGTAAAGATTTAGAGAGAAGGGTTAATTGAGATATGTGGATATGGGCATCAGATTACTTCGCTAAAAGCCTTTATTTCAAGAAAGAGTAATGGCTCGCTTCAAGTAATTTAGTCCTAATTTTGATCTATGTATGGTGTTTAAATTATGTTGTTTGGGCTTTAGCTTCGCTGGAGCTGCTGTTCCCCAAAATTCCTGTGCTTTTCTTTGCGTTACAATATGCTGAGAACTCACAAACAAACATGGTTTTATCGATCAGATACAGAAGCTGATTTTTTCAATTAAAGTTCAGTTCAATAAAGCGTGAGCTCCACAATATGTGATCAGTGTATAGTGTGAGTCAAGATATTGAGCATGTTAATAAACTTGTAGAGTATTCAGTCGACAGCAAATCATAAACTGTATGCTCTATAAGTACGTCAGCATAAAAGACTCAACTGATGAAAATCAAGCAACATGCCTGATTTCAGTTGGGCTGTCCTCCCCTTTGAGGTCATCCTCTTGTGCACCTCTGCAGGGCTTTGAGCACTGCTGCTATTTTCAGGTGGCTCTGTAAAATCCTGCTCTGACCCCTTTCACTTGAGCACCTCTGACCAAGGTTATCATAATTAACTTAAACCAACAAAACTAAACAATCTCAACTTTCCTTGACAGGTTTTGATAGACTTATTTATAGAGATTTTGGATGTCTACAAGACTGGGAGTCAACTGCTTTCAAAAAGTTTTTGTTTTTATTGTAAAACTGATTTGCCTAAATCTTGCCTCTGGCATATGCCCTGCATCCAATAATAAAGAACTAATGAAAATGAAACTAAAACTAAACATTAAAAAAATAAAAAGTAAACTGAAACAAGAAAACTCACTCTGGAAACAAACTGAAATGAAGACGAATTAAAAGCAAATAATCAAAGCGAACTAAAAATAAAAAGTAATTACACTTTACAAAACTATAATAACTCTGTGACCTCAAACTTTTGATTTAAACTGGCCCCTCCTTATAGTCAAGTCCACGGCTTTTATAAATAAGACGTAAATCTTAAAAATGCTAAAATATATGATCATTAGAAAACAAGATAACTGCAAACACAACTCAAATAGGACAAAGCGAGACATTTGTTAGGGGATATTTATAGTACTGCCTCTGCAACAGGAACATTTTATGTGTGACTTAAGCAAAATAAACAGTTTCATCCTGCATTGTGATGAAGGAACACAGGCTTCACTGTGTGTCATCCAAAGCACCGGGGAAATGGTGTCACACGCTAAAAACAAGACACCTCCCTTTACCTGTTTCAAATTCTCTTGAGTCAACTGACCTTTAAGTTGACAGGAACCGTGGTCTTATTCCTTTTTATTTATTTATTTATTTACTCAGAGGTCACAGCGATATTGTCCACTGGTGAATTATAAACCGAGATGCTATCAACCCAGCCACACTGGTCCTTCTCCTATCCCATTATGCCCTATCTCCTCAACACAATATAACTGGCTTTACACTTTTGCTAGTTGTTTTTGTTGACCTGCACATCTGTATTTGATGATGTTTTCAAGCTGAGTTCAAAGAAAGGTCACTACAAATTACAAGGAAGGTCACCACAATGCTTTTCTGAAGAATGACACCTGGTATTTTAACTGAAGAGTTACAGCAACAAAGAGAAGTGGTTTTCTTTCAGGAAGATACAATCTTTGATAGGCTAATAGTCCACATTATTTCAGGGCATGGGAAGCATCGCTGAAAATGGCCGTCACCACAGTATCCTGCGCATCTTACTTTGTGGAACAAGCGTGGATTTTAATTGCATACAGGAATAGGGGGAATAAATGATGTCAACAATAATTGGCACAAACAAGTAATTTTAGATGACATCAGCTTGTTCCTTTTAATAAATTATTCTATAATCCTTTCTTCTTTGGACAAGGCTCACACTAAGCCCGGTGATAATAGGCTGCCATAAGTGAAAGTAGACAACAACTGAGCTTGTGCAGACAAACAACCAGCTGAGGAAGACAGGAAAGTGAAGAAGGAAAAAGCTCTCACCAAATTCAGCCCATTCCGCATTTTGAGTGTCGTCATGTCTAAACAAGATTATTTTTTATATATACTCATATTCATGCAAATAATAAATACAAGATAAATACATGCTTTTTTTTTGCTCATGTTCTTGTTTTTTAACAAATAAATACTTTAAGACAAGGATGGCCAGAAAAAGCTAATTGAAACAGCACAACCTGGATGAGAAACAATAGATTGCTCTTCACTGGTTTATCCTTTAGCTGGATGCACTGTGGTTTCTATTTAATTGACATGTTGGATTAGTTAAACTGAATGCTTTCACTTCAAAAATCACCAGGGGCCAAAAATATGCTTTGAGAATCTACTCTGAAATACAGAAAAAAAGACCCAGAAGCTCGATATTTATTGACATAACACTCAAACAAACCCCAGGCTGAAATGTTTCATTTCACTAGATTATTATAATGAAGACCAAAGCAAATCGTCAGTAGGACTAAGGAACATCAAGAAAGTTGTAAGATAACAACAATGTAAACAACACAATAGTAGTAATTTAAATCAACATCATTGCTTTAGGACTGTCTTTAATCACACTCATGTATCGATGTAGCTATAATATCTATATACACACACACACACACACATGGAGAAGAGTGAAAATTCAGGAATTTGACCTCTTCGAGATGTTCTCTCCAGATGATATTGTAACAGCTGTAGTCATCTCCAGAGTAAATGTGTGAGAGATGCTCTCTTTTGAAGTATGACGCATCGAGCCAGACAGTCTTTGCAGGTCAAAGTAATTACAGAGCAACCTGAAGAGAAAGGCCAGAGAGGTCAGAAAGAGGTATCTGGTCTGGCCTCAGATTACCTGCTATGACCCACCACCCCTCAAAGCTTATTGTGAGCACCACGGATTTTATACTGAGAAATATATAAAACACACTATAGCTTGAAAATCATGAAGAAGGCTTTTGTAAAAAGGGGAGGACTGCCTTAAGCAATTCCAGAGTTACCCTTTTTATAACATTGTAACCTTAATACAGCACTCTGTGTGTGTGAGCTGTGTGTGATCAAAATCACACTTGTTGTACACTAGAACAATTTTTTACAGAGAGCATTTCGAGAATTGTCTTTGGATCAAATTCACCCCTGTATTTAATGGTTCTGTCCAGTCATTCACATATCATAAAGCATTCCTCGCAGCCCTGCTAGCTGCTTTAACGGGCAACACAACAGAGCATTAAATTTACAATATCACATTTAAAAACATTTCAAAAAGCATACTTTTCTTAATTTAACGAGATTCATTAAAAACAAAAAACAAAAAAAATCATCCTCCTAGCCTATCCCAGCTGTCTTAGGGTGAGAGGCAGACTGGCGACCTGTCCAGGGTACACCATGGACAGGTCGCCAGTCTGTCTCAGGGCTAACACATATATACAGACAACCATTCACACCCACATTAATACCTATGGGCAATTTAGTGTTTCGAGTTAACCTAACCCCACTAACTGCATGTCTTTGGTCTGCTGGAGTACCCGGAAAGAACCCACACAAACAGAGAAAGAACATGCAAACTCCACACAGAAAGACCCCGGCCTGATGGAATTGAACTCAGGACCTTCTTGTTGCGAAGGGACAGTGCTAACCACCGAGCCAATAATTACAAAAGTCCATACATTATTTTCCTAAATAAATAAATAAAAACTGTGTGGGGCTATTTGTCACTCCTCCATGGTTTTGTCTACACACTGTAGACAAAACCACTGTAGCATGTAACATGTGTGCCAGCGGCGAGGTCAGTGTGTGAGAAAACGTGTCTATCTGTGAGTGAATGTGTGCGGAGGTAATAACCCTGACAAGCGACGTTTTAGCACGTCCATAAATCAGAGTTAGATCAATGTTTTCTTTTGTGTGTACAGAGTTTCTCTCTTCCAACCAAAAAACACACACACATGCATATCTCATGGTTTCAGCAAAAATGACATACATGCATAAATATCTGGCATTTATATGTTGACAGGGAGAGCGCCGTTCGTCGCCAAGATGACATTTGCCACCGGTGTCGCTGAGATATGAGTGACTCTCGGTCTCCCTTTTTTTGCAAGTCTCTTTGCGCGAGGCTGAGACCCAGTGACGCCGAGATAAAAGGGGATGTCACTCAGCATCTGCACCAAGGCTACCCACCTGCTCCAAATACCACACAACTCAACAGCTAATGAGATACCTGGCTGTATTAGCAGAGCGATGCTGGAATACAGTATTTCATTAAGGGTCACTGCTGGTTGGCTGATTCCAGCCCAGCTCTGGCATTGAGCGGTGGCAAGACATGGTTGCGGGACAATGAGGTGATTATCTGTCAGTTGATAATGCTGCCAAATACCAGCAATACCATGTTGATTGAGCTGCTATCAAATGCCAGGATCTGTGGCTCTGAGGAACAGGTGGTAAATACTTATCGGAGCCTCAAGAGACCTCCTCCCCCCCAAGCCCAATCTTCAGTTGCACATTAACCTTGCTATAAGCCAGAAATGTGATGGTCTTTTTTTTAAATCTTTATTTTATATTTAAGCCTTCTTTTATACATTTACCTTCCAAGTATCTTCCTTATTCTTCCTGCGACTCGTGTATTTCCCCTTCTACATCTGACTGATGGCTGTGCAACGTTTTTCTTGGTTCTTCTTCCAGTTTCAGCTGTTTCAGCTTCAGTTTTTCATGGTTAGTCTGGTATTATGTGTTCTTCACTGACATTCTGCCTTCCATTCATCACCTTCATTACCGCCTTATTTGAGTTTACCTGAGCTTTATTTTCCCTCTCCTCAATGTTTATATTTGGTCTAGGTTTTCTCCCTCTGTCTTTGTCAAGTTGTCATCTGGTCCCCTTTTTGTTACCGTTATCTTTTGAGCTTTACCAGCATTCCAAGAACAGCCTTCTCTGTTCTCAGATAATTCATGTCAAAGATATTCCTCTAAATCTCAAAATTCCCACCAAATGTTTTCGTGGTCATCGAATACAAATTCGTATCCATGCTGTGTCTTTGAGCTCGACTGAAACCACATCACTTCCAGAACGTTTTAAACCCTATGCAAAAATAAATCCTGTTTCTGAGACATCATCCTTTACGCCATTTACACAAGTCGCAGCTTCCAAAATGTGACGACCGACTGTAGCGGAAGTTTACACTGTTTGCACTAACCGAGCAAACTGGCCAAACATGCTGAGACATGTTATAGATCACGTATTGTGACTAACCAAAGAAATACTTTTGTAGTTATCAGCAAGCAACTTACTCCTTCAAGAGATTTAAATGAATCCAAATGCCAGTGTCATCTGGGTAAAAGAAAAATGTTTCAGCACTGGGAAAACAAATAGGTGACAACACACTGTTGACACGGCGATGGCCTAAGTACAGAAGAGATGAACAATAAGCCTGCACACAAGAACAGGTGGCCCAGCATTCATGCCGCTCAGTCGTGGACATGAAGCTTTAACCCTCAGACCCTTGGGGAGACATAAGTAACCTACAGTTTGTCTCACGTGTTAAGGAGCAGTTGTCCTTCGTCAGCGTTCTTCGAACCAGTTAACTACATTTAGACTGAAACATTAACTAAGCATAACCAAATACTCTATGTTACACTGTTTTTTTATGTTATGTGTTATATTATGTGAGTCTTACCCAAACCACTTTAAAACTCTAATCAAAACTAAGCAGTGAATCAATCTTTATACGAATTTTCTATTTACGTCTACCGGCTAGAAAAAATAGAAAGGCACTGAATCGGTTCAGTTGCAGGTGTCATAAGGTCTCCAAATACAACTGTAACTCAAGATGATGAGCTTGTTATTTGCTTGTATGTGTTTATATAGTGCAGCAAATAAAGCATTTCATATTTATTAATGGATGGAGGCCTGCGCAGATGTGTACTGTGTTGTATTACCCATTGGGTTTGTACATTAGATATATGATTTTTAAACTGTGTACTACTGTATAACAGCACTGTATCAAAAAGTTTCCTTTGATCTTAGTGATAAATATGCACATTAGAGCACGAGCATGCTCTTGGACGTGTCTGCTCACGGTCAGGTCGAATATTTGGCAGGTTGCTGAGGTGACAGCGCGGTGAATAATAGCTGTTTATGCGAGAGACACATCAGCTCTACAAGTCACAAGCTGTAAATTATTATTGTTATTAGGAGGGCTATAAAGTGTTCATGTGAGGACAGGCTCTGTGGAGCTGAAGCATTAGAACCACTAACTGTCTTCAGTTAAAGCATGGGATCCTGAGTGTGTGTGTGTGTGATTTACAGAACAGGTCATTTAGTGTGTATCAAATCAGGACATTTATAAATACCCATAAACCCTCTCTCCTGGCTTTACATGCCTACAGAGAAGTTATTTATGGGAGCAGTTTCTTCTTACTAGTTAAAGTCTCATTTCTCTTTTAAAGGTGGACCTTGTCTGTCTTCACTGGCTTATCCCATTTACTTTGTCATTAACGGTTCATGTTTAATTCGCTGACGTGTTGTTCAGCAGCAGTTCAAAATGAATGTGTAGTTTAGAAAATGCTTCTTTGTGATATAATGTTCGTTGTAAAAATCAAACAAACAAAACAAAAAGGTGTTTAAATATTCATTATCTATTTTATTTTTGTCACATTTATTTATTCATTTTTAAATTTGCCTCTGAAAAAAATCACCGTAAAGGACTAAAGATTTTATTTCATATCATTTATAATCTCTCTGGTTTATTGGCCTGCTGGTTTTGGCATCACTCTCTGGCATACGCAATAACCAGTTGCTATGGACGCTTCACAATTAAAAGTGAGCGTGAGCTGAGTGCTGCTGATACTGCCCAAAGTAGCATTAGCATGGCTCTGATCTAGCACATGAAAGTGAAACGCGCCAGACTTGCTTCACCCAACTGGGCACATTTACACAGTCTGCACACAATGCTAGCAGAGAATCCCTCCCTTTAAATATGGGGAGGTTGCCATGGATACCACAGACTCAACACCAATTTCAATTACTCTCCATGTGGCACTGTGTGAAGGCCACGCTACCTCAGAAATTCGACTCAAAGCAGCAGAAATGAAAGCTTTGACCAAACTGGCTGTTATTAACTCCATCTTGTCATGCATGAGCTGCATGCATGGCTTCGAATATGGTGAAAAATTAAAGGCATTCCTGGGCTGTGAAGGTTTTGGGATTTGTCTTAATCGAGCACATTGGTAACTCCACTATCAGCCCATGAGTTACTACTAACCCTCATACACATTTATTCACGAGAGCTTTGTGCATAAATGCAATGTTATGCACACACTACCTCAAAACCTCAGAATGTTTCAATAATTTAAAACCAAAAGTTCCTCTGCCTGTATCTCTTCTCTGTTTTTATCACATATTCCTTTTGCTTGGTTGCTCTCCTGGGAGCAACATGGCAAGGCTGGAGATTTTCAGTCTGCTTTATTCATTTTCTTCCCTTCCCATCTCGGATCAAACAGTGACACCTCATCAGTCCAACCTCACCTTACCTGCCATAACCAAAGAGTTGGCTTGGGTGTTTTTAAAAGAATCAGACATATTTATTTTCCTGACCCTATCTTTGTTGTTCATTAGAGGCCAACAAAACTACCATAAATGGGTTCTCAGCATACAATAGATATATTAATTTGATCCACATGTACAAACCTTGTGGTGAGGCAAAAAGTGGAAACAGAAACATCTAGAATGGATTTATGCCAGTCAATCAAGTAGATCCTGCTATATTTCACTGGGTAAACCTAGATGAGCTGCAATGGCTGACCAGTGAAGTGACATATTAGGATTTACATTCATTTTACACTCTGAGGTGACTCAAACTGAACACTACCTTGTTATGTAATTGATCGTCCAAGTAAAAGCTCATGATAGGTCCCCCAACTTTTTGATCTCTCAGCTGTTACTCATCCAGCATCAGGACGGTAGTTACCAACATGTACAGGTAAAAGACAAAAAATCCCTCCTGCCTCGGTTAGTATTAACTGTTCTCTCTGTGTTGCTGTAAATAAGACTATTTCCTGGTGACAGGAACATTTCCCTGACAACAGAGCACCACTGTCCTTCAGCTTGTGATGTAAATACCCACAGTGGGAAACCCCCTCAGGGTGGGGTATAGGTATGAAAGTGTGTGTTTTTATTTGTGTGTGTAAATGTGAGGTGGTCTAGGATTGTAGTTGTGTGTTTGCATTATCGTGCATAACAAAGAGACTAGAAGACATAAAGTGAGCCTTCTGGCTGGGTCAAAGTTCACTGCACAGCTTGCTCATTACAACCTTCAACCTGTTTTCCATCAACCTGAGAAATTGATGGAAAACCTTTGGAAATTTTTCCTATGCCTACTGCCAGAGACCTTTAAATGATCATTTATAATGTTAATACCTGAAAATATTGTTACCGTATATCTTCCAATTGTAGCGCAGGCGTTTATTCAAAAAATGATCCGGCCAGCCGGCATTTAATTGAGACCAGCGGTTAATGGAGACTGGCTTTTATTCCCTTCTCAGAATTGTTGCGGAAGTGAGAGGGAAAGAGGACCCAGGCACGGTTTTTAGACTGAGGTGAAAATGTATTCCAACAGTTCACAAATAATGCAGTTCCCAATTGTGCTCCGCCTTTGCTCCCGAGTGTCTCCTTGTCTGTGGTAGCCCAGTGCACAAGTGGTGCTCCCCGAAACTTCTCTCTGCCCGACTCTCCAGGAGAGGAAATAAAAGACCAGAA
Source organism: Pelvicachromis taeniatus (assembly GCA_015108175.1). Lineage (NCBI taxonomy): Eukaryota > Metazoa > Chordata > Actinopteri > Cichliformes > Cichlidae > Pelvicachromis > Pelvicachromis taeniatus. Next base: position 82,426 of record VURO01024568.1, on the reverse strand, counting down.
AATCACAGTTAGCAGGTTCGCTAGCCGACAGTTCCAGTTCAGTCTAATAAACCCACTTCGATGGTCGCTGCATCCAGCTTAAATGCCGCTGGTCGTAGATGACAGCTGATTGGAAACAGCTGGCCGAGTGATGAGAGGCAGGACAACCGACAACAGTGTGGAGGGTTGTTTTTTTTTTTTTTGAGTGACGCTCCAGTCACACTCCATACCAGTTGGTGGCGGTAATGCACCATTCAGTTGTTTGCCAACCGCCAATAAAATTTAAAAAGAAGAAGAAGAAATCAGCGCGGAGGGACTTCCGGGTCGAAGGTTGCCCGGCTACTATTGGAGATCGGCGTCTATTTGTTTTCAAACCGGCATTTAAAAGAGACAGGCTTCTAATGGAAGATATACGGTATGTTTAGTTTCAGATGCTGATAATATTTAAAATTTCAGTTCATAGCAAATATCATAAGTAATATTTTTGCTGATTTCATTTTTAGAACCCTGATTTTTACTTTTGCTTCAGAGCTTGTAGATACAACTTGCTGTCAAGCAAGAAGCAAGAAGCTTGTTCAAAAATATCTATTTTAATATTTTTACATTTTTATAATTCATCCGCCCAGTCCTCAGTGAGATTTATGTAAGCTGTCATGTATTTGGAAAAACAAATTGCTACTTGATTCAGCTGTTTCTTTTTATTGATGGTAAGCAAACATTAGCATGCTAACTTGCAAAACTAAGATGGTCAATATGGAAAACATCAACTTGTTAGCATTGTCATTTAAAGGTGTGCTAACATTAGCGTTTCCAAGGAGCCCTGCACAGCTGCATAGCTTTCAGTTTTCTGTTATACACATTTTTCCGTGACTTTTATTTTTGTGTGAAACTAACAAGATTCAGGTTGAACATGCTAAAGGCCTAGTTGCACACTACTATAAGCCATATACGGATTTCATGTGGTGTTTTTAAAACTGCATTCATCTCTTCCACCTCTTTTGTCATGACATATTAGGTTTATTCTCCTCTTTGCTTATCTCTCTTCTCTTATCACTCAGCTGTGTGTCACTATCCAGACCTCCATCGGAGAGCTGCTTGCTAATACTTGAGTGTACTGTCGGGCTGCCTGCTGGGATAGGGGGATTATCTGATCACCTGTTCCACGCTGCATTCCCTCACTCGCTATCTGGGAGAGCTGCAGGTTTTAGTTGCAGGTGGTGTTTTCCTACTCAGCCCCCCTCTGTTATATTTTTTCTCTCATTAGCTTTTCTCATTGAAAAGGTAATGAGGGTTGCTACTGACACCGTAAATTTCCATGAATCACCCCAGGTATTTCTCACAAGAAAGCTTCTGATGTAACACCAAAAAGTTTCCCTGAGGCCAAGAACCATTACCACCGAGCTCAACAAACGACCGTTTTATCCTTTCCTGTTTAAGAAGAAAACAGTCTGCGTGCCATAAAGATATCTAATATTATGCTCTGATGTTTGGTGATTGTAGTATTTCCAGTAAAGATAAGTTAATGCTACATTTCAGCCAAATGGCAAACCCTTAGTTGGAACCATAACAGTTTGCTTTATTTCTATGTCACATATCTCAGAGTGATATTGCTGTCCAAGCTGGGACTGATCTCTCAAAGTCACACCCCAAGCCATGCAAACAGTGATCGCCCTCCTTCAATGAGAACCAGACCAGCATGCTTAGCTACTGGCCCCAGTCTGGGCTGTTGCGAGCTGGTCATTCATCACATAATAACTTAAAATCTGAGATCAGGACATTCTCTCTATACACTGGTTTTATTTGATCCTTTTTCTTTTACATTTCATGAAGCAAGCTTATCCTGTCATCAATATTGCCTGGAGAGTACTAGCAACAACAAATCCACCCTTGGAAATATGTAGTGTTTTTAAAACTGATTTTAATGACCTGGCACCGGCACGACTGGGTGACATGCATATATTGTCCTCAGACTCCCTTCACACTGTATAACGTAATTAGATAGAAACTCCTGAGGCAGTCTCACAAATATGTTTCTCTCTTTATGCAAACCAAAGAGGCTGCTTTGAAGTAAGCTAGTATTTTTAAACTGCGGATAAAAGAGCGCTTTCTTTTTCAAGTGTGAGTCATACTAATGTGACAAAAGTAAATTTTGTGCATGAGACTAATGTTGATGCCAGGATGCAAGATTTGTCCTGGAAAGTCCTTTAGAGGTGACAGTGCCAATAGGTCGTATAAGGAGAGCACAAAGGGTTTTCAAGGAAGGATAGAAATCCAGCCAGGCCTAGAAACCAAAACAGTTTGCAGTTCAAAAGGTTCATGCAGAGTACTGTTTGATGAAGTCTCCTGCTCTTGTTTGAAAGGAATGAAAGTCAGTATAATTTCCAGCCCCGTGTTACTGACAGGATTGCTGCGCTGATACTAAACTCAAAGCCATTAAAGACCTTGACAGATGGTGTCTAGTATACACAGGCCTTCACATACAGCAACCTGCTCACATATCATCTAGGTAGAGAGCTATTAATTACTACCAGTAATTAGAAGTGCATAAAACTCTGTGACTTTGTCACCCTTTGGAGCCCTGGGTAAAACATCTGTAAGATATGAACTTTTGGATGACATCTGATCATGATGTCTGTTGCAGCTGGGTCTCCCACGCACACCTGAGCAAAATTTCAGTGGCTCTGATAGTGTTGCAGATGGAAAATAATCATTCCTGACAGGAAAAGTCTGGCTGCGCTTGATTTCTTCACTCAGGGTTTCTAAAATAAACAGCAGCATACCTTTACAGTGCACTTCAAACCTAAATACACACCTCTAAGTAACTCAGCTCCTTTTAAGAGTAATCAGTCACATCCTTGAGTTTTAAGGTGTTCTTCTTTCATCTGTTAAAGCAGAAGAGCTGTTCATTTACTGCCTGAAGAAATGTGTAGTTGTAAGATACAACATTACATTGTTTTCCTCTGTTGTGTAAGTGACATCCGTAGATCTTCAAGTCAGTCTGGTTGCACTGATTTCATTTTTAATTTTTTTTTATTTTTTTAATCAAACATAACTGATTCCTCCATGGCACTGCGAACTATACATTCGTAGAAAAACACAAGTGTTACTAAAGACATCTATGGGCACACAATGTTCAACCCAGCAGCCACTCCCATGACATCATGCAATCCCACTGAGCTCTGTTCACACCCAAAAGCAGCTAAAGATTAATGTGCAAAAAAAAAAAGAAAAAAGGATTGATCGTGTTTGTGTAAACTTTGCAAAAGTCAATTTTACTGATTAAGAACAAATCCAATCTTGAAGCTGTGTCTCATTTGACTATGTTGACAGTGTTACTTAGTTCCCAGAAAATTAATTCAATCCAGGCTTTGGCCTTTAGTGTTGCTGGCGCTGTGTAGTCTACAAACTGAGAAGCTGCGCAGCCCAGACATGCAGGACCCATAGCCCCTCCAGCACTATGGCAGACAACACAAGTACCACACATAGAGAGCCGGAATTCTAACTGTACTTAAAGCACAATGTCACATCACATGCAGGTATGTTTCTATACTTTTCTCTACACTTTAAGCAATGGGGGGTTATTGTGCTCAAGCTGAAGGGCATCAAAGTATTCACGCGCCCTCCAAACGCTACAGTTGCAGATGGTTTTAAGATAATTTTGAGCATGACTGTGCACATCCTTCCTGTCAGTCTTCACTGGAATCTTGCTGAGATATTTATGGATGATAAGGGCATGTTGATATGTGCGTTTTTGTTCTTTCTTCTGGTCCAGACCTACTGTATTCCAGTCACAGTAGCACAGCAACTAAGAGAAAACATTAGTCAGCAAATGTGGATTTGGCACAGGTGAGAAAAATTGTTTTTTTGGATGGCATGTCATAACGTGGTATTCCTTTGTAATAACAAGTGAGTTTCCATCATTACTGGGTGGTGTGCGAGTCAGTATCACCCGCACATGTATGTAAGGCACACCCTTGAATACTGGAACTGTCCCCGTGGCGTGGTATCCTGTGAGTTGGCAAAAGGAAAGAGACAAACGTCAACAGGGAGGAGAGAAACAAGGATGGTCCTTCGGCATCCTTCCTTTGTGTTTTGAACACCTTTTTGGAAGAGTAAAAGGTGTTTATACGGGACCTGGCAGCATACCAAAATAATATTTTCCTAAGAATTGTCTGTTTGTCCTTCTTGTCGATTATCATTTCTGCATTTTGCCAAAATTGCAAATATAAAAGTGTTAAATGTGTTTGACCAGTTATTCTCCCAATATAGCAAGAAACACACTTTCCTAATGGGAGCCAATTAGCCGGCCTTGTCAGCTTTTGTCTACAAAAAGGCTTTTAACCAGAATAGACAGAACCAGAAACTTTACTGATTTATCCTCTGCACTAGATTACATTTGATTTGAAAGTTTTTGTAATTGCTTTCAATCCTAATCCTACCTACATATTTATCATCCCTAGTCTACCAAATCGTATCTCTTCTTTAAAAGCATCTTTAACACCTTTTCACTCTGTTATTAGTTTTTAATGATTTCAAGTAAACATTGTTTGTGTTTTATATGATGAAACCAAAGAGAGTGATACAATAATTTAAATAAACCCACACTCAGCCATCCTGGACATTTAATCTCTCCAACATGTCCAGGGTCTTTCATTACACGTTTGAAGAACCTCACCCAGAAGGGTCCCTGGTCAGAGGTAGGGGCATCTCTACTCTGAAATCATCCTAACTGGCTGAGAACAAACACCCTTTCAAAGGAAGCCTATTTCTTCCACTTGCATCTCTGATCTCATTCTTTTAGTTACTACCCAGAGCTCGTGACCATAGGTGAGTTTACCCAACAGACTGGTATATCACCAAGATGGCACTGTCTGTTAGTGTTAACTTTTGCCTTCCTTAGGGACAAAACCCAGAGATACTTAAACTCCTCCATCTGGCACAGCAACTCATTCCAAACCTGGAGTGGGCATCCGTGCCTATTTCTCTGATTCACATTCAGCTTCAAACCACCTCCAAGTGCAGTCTAAGGCACATGAGCCAACATAACTGCATCATCTGCATAAAGCAGAAATAAGATCCTGTCTAGAAATTCTGTCCATAAAAATATTAAAAAGAATTGTGATAAAGGGGAGAATGATACTGTGTTCTAGGTTCACAGGTAGAATTTTCAATCGGGACAAAACCTCAATTTGGATTTATAACTGAAAGCAGCCCATAGCCCTGACTTAACAATCCAAGATGGCAACAGTGAATGGAAACAGAAGTAAAACTGTGAAACTTTGAATCTGTGCTGTCACTGTTGTATTTGTGTCTAAAAAAGCCATATGCTTTATGCTCTACCACAAATGAGCTGCAGCTGTGTTTTAAGTGCAAAAACCACAACATTGTGCTGTCTTGTTGGTGATGCATGAATGGCTTTACCTTGCTAGGGAGCAAAGCAAATCCTGTTTTTCCTTGCTTTTCCGACGTTACTACTGGAACGCTGTCAACTTGGGAGTGACGTCACTCCCAGTTCCAGCGTTTAACTTCCAAGGCAAATGACGTCTTGCTGGCAATCCACTGCTGTTGTACAGGGACTGGAAACAGCTAAAAAATACAGCTAAAAATACATCATGGCAGTTCTCCTCAAGCTTTGCTGAGGACATGCTGCCACGTGACAGGAGGAACAAACAGTTGCTACCTTCCTGTCTGTGATTCAGGAGCAAAGGTTCTGCATTTTACAAGTAGATATTTCAAGCAAGTTGCAAGTTGCAAGTTACGGTTGCTGCCTGTGTTTAATTAAGTGATTTTTTGTAACTGTGAAACACTTCTTCTGCCTATCTTGGTCAGGTCTCCCTTGAAAAATAGGTTTTTAATCAGTGGGCTCTTCCTGGTTAAATAAAGGTTAAATAAAAAAAATAAACATAAGTAGGTGGAGTTTTACTCACTCCCAGAGAGGTCATTTTTTTGGATTCAGGTGTGGCATGACCATGACCAAGTGCATTTGTGAGGGCAAACACTGATGTTGGAAGAGAAGGGCTGGCTCACAATTTTCTAATCTTCTAATTCAGCTGAAAGGTCCTCCTCAAGCTATTCCCACAAAGTTGGACTATGACATTGTCCAAAATGTTTTGGTAGTTTCTAACACTGGAGCTAAGGGGCCAAACCCAACTCCTGAAAACAAGCTCACACCATAATCTCCCCTCCAGCAAAGTTTACCTTGATGAACTGCAGTCAGACATGTACTGTTTTCCTGGCAATCACCAAACCCAGACTTGTTTATCAGATTGTCCTGCAGAGAAGTTTGATTTGTCACTCCAGAGAAGATGTCTTCACTTCACTGGAGGTCTGTCGTGACCAACTCTTTAGAAAGTTGGCGACCTCTGTGCACTATGTGCCTCATCATCCACTGAGCCCACTCTGTGATTTTATGCAGCCTACCACTTAGTAGCTGAGTCGTTCCCACTACCCACACTTTGTTATAATACCACTAACTCACTGTGGAATTTTTAATAGTGAGGAAACTTCACGACTGGACTTGTTGCACAGGTGGCATCCTGTCATGGTACTACATAGCGACCCAATGCGTTCACAAATATATATAGAAGCAGTCTGTGTGCCTAGGTGCTTGTTTTTATACATCTGTGGCCATGGAAATGATTGAAACACATGAATTCATAGATTTTGATTGATGAATGAAGTGTATCGACTGTGTGGGAGATTACAAAAAATATACCACTGTGGTCTGTATGAACCCCATTTGGTAGGATGAGGGCTAAAGAGCAAATCACGTAATTGCTTGGGATTATTCCCTTATACCTCTGCTTGCACTTTGCAGTGTAGAGGCCAGACACGTTTCCTTAGGAAATGAGGTGGCTTGAGTCAAATTTAGACTTTAATTTCCGTTTATAGCTTGCTGGATTTTATATTAGCTTTATTCTGCTTTATGGATGCCTATTCCTACAGATCTGTTTATTGCCTAACTGAGTATTGTTTTTCTAATCTTTTTTTTCTTTCTTTTTTTTATTGTTCTATGGAAAATACTTTATAAACAAAAAATAGATGAAGGGACTTTTGGTGATTTCTCAAAAATGTAAAAAAAAAAAATGCAAAGAAGTGAAAATTTTGTTACTTCATTTACTCAATTTACTAAATCATAAATTGACATTTTTTACACTTTGTGGAATCACGCTACATTACTCAGAATACACACCTAAACTATCCCGTTTAGCTTTTTCCTCTTGCCCTTCACCAACTCTTGCTTCACACTTTTCCTCCAAATGGGCTCAGCATTTAGATTGAGGCAACAATATGAACAGTTTACCTGTGAACATGTGACCCATCCACCCACAAACACTAATATTTGCTGTATTAAAGTGTATGTAGAATGTAGCTAAAAAAAAAAAAAGATTTGAAAACGTCTTGGTACACAGGCTGTTAAACGCAGCTCTAAAATGATAGCTGTAATTGCTTGCAATTTTGCCATGTATTTAATGTCTTTTAATGTTGCATTTAACTTGAGCTGGCCTACTCAAGTCAGCTAAAGTAGTTTGAGATACTGGGAGTGTATTTGACTTCATGGGTGAGAAAGGTGAGGATAAGGGTGTGGGAGAGGAAGGGAGTATTCTGTCTCTCCAGAAACAATACAAGTTACACAAGCCAGTACTGAGAGTGTGCAGGATCAGTTCTCTTAGGGAGTTTAAGATAACCCTTCAGATCTGGCAGTGGCACCACCTCAACAATCGGGTTTATGTAGTTGGCATGGAAATGGCGAAACAGAAAAGTATCAGCTCAATGGAACAAAAGTGGCACAGAGATTGTGGTTTTGCTGGGTGGATTTATTCCACTGGTGGTTAAGTATCATGTTTTCATTATGTTTTGTAAGTTAAACCCACCCAGTTTGTTGTTAAGGAGGCAGAATGTAGAGCTGGGTGCACCAGTTTCCAATAAGAACAATTACAATTCCATTATCAATATTAGTTTCTTCATTGATTCTCTTTGGATTTTCATTGGCTCTGCTTTGAGAGTTACCACCATCACTAAGCAGCTTATCGAATCCTTAACATTTGTGCAAATGAATTGTATGCTGTGTGGTCAAATGTTTGTTCATGCTGGAGGTATTTCCCCTCTTTGTTGTGATCAGTGTTGGGGTCTTACACATATTACGCAAAACACTTTTCTTAAAAGTAACGCGATATATTACTTAGTGACTCCCAGGAGAAAGTAATTTATTGCAATACTCTTTACATTACTTTGGTTCTTGGCTAGCTCAGCATTAGCGTCACTATGCAGGTGCTTCCAAAGATCTGAAGCTGTGTGAGAAGCATAACACGATTGTTTCTCTCCGTATTACTCCTGGTGCAGTTTTCACTTTACCATAGCGCTCTTATCTTTTTGTGCAATTAAAATTAATGTTCATGTCCACACTGTAGACTGCACCACTAATTCCTCCACCGGCACACAAACTGAAATCAGCTGACTGTAGTGCAAGTGCAAGTGGAACCAATAGCAGGGATCGATAGGCAGGTGACTTACAATTCCAAGGAATTGCAGGACTGGTCTCACTATCCCTATAATCAGGTTTACCTCAGCCAGTGAACTTATAGTTAAGGCTTGGTCACATGACCCTGAACCATCTCTCAGTTAGGCTCAGATACCTGAGGGACGTCATGCACCGAGTGTTCCTTCTCCGCTCCACGTCCACATACTATTGCAGCATGTCAGTACATTTCTGTCTTCTGTGTCTCTGAGTTTGTGTTTTGTCCCGTCTCACTACGCTCTTTTTTTTCTTCTCTTTCTTCTTTTCTTGTTGCCCTCACCTCAAGGTGGTCGTGGCATATGCCTGCCTAAATAAGATCCTTTGATTGTTGGACTTTTCTCCTTGGCTTATAGTCTAAATGCTTTGAGGCCACTGTTGTTGTCATTTGGCTGGACTGATTCAGGTTGAATCCAGAGACAGTCTGCTTTTGTTTTTACAAAGAATTTCTCTTATAAACTGTGATATGTTGTTTAATTGGGTGTAATCTGCTTGATGGGTAGAAGAACACAGAACATTATTGACAGTCAGATCTGGTGCTGCTGTTACTGTGTCAGGACTCATAGTAAGAAACAGCATCTATTACATTTCTGTGGATCAGTTATATTTACTGGACACTGTTGGACAACAATGATAATGTGTGAGATTACTGAATGTAAATTATTGCTAGTGTCAGTTCAGTCACTGGATATTGATAGCTGCATGTCCCCACTGCCATGTATTATATTCTCCACACTCCCACCCACATGCACTCCTTCATCTTCAGAAAAAAAGTCTACAGTCATTTCAATTACATGTAGCAATAGGTGCAACCTGGTGAGCAAGGTTTGGAAAGTTATTTCTTCCCTGAAATTAAAGCATGGCAGGAAATCAGCTGTTATTAGAAGATGGGTTCAGCAGATGAGGTCATGACCTCCGTATCCTATTGAAAGGAAGGAATGACAGCCCAGAGGAAATATCGTGCTATTACCCACTAGGAGTCCCATGACATCCTCAGGAAGTAACCACAGAGCAGAGTAGTGCCAAGTAAACACCACAGTAGATAGCAAGGCACTGGGAGAAGGTGCAGAGCACAGAATGTTCTTCATATCGCTGGTCTCCACCTTTGAGTGCATTCATGTGCGCCCATTATTACATCAAACACACTTAATGTAGTTTCTTTCTTTCTTTCTTTCTTTCTTTCTTTCTTTCTTTCGTTCTTTCTTTCTTTCTTTTGATTTTAGCTTTTGAGAGGGTATAAAAATAGTAACTACGCATGCTGACAGAGGCATTGTTAGTTAGTCATTGATAGTTGTGTGATGACTTTTTGAGAGTTATGTTAACAAATGATGCAACTGTCGGAGCAGAGTAAGTGTCATGTTGTCTACTGTTTCATTTCAGTACCAAAATCTTAGTCTGAAGCTTTGCAAAAGACTGAAAACTGTGAGGTGTAGCAATGGTTTTTATCTTCTGAGAATGTCACTTTTATCAGCCTACCAGCACCTCTGAAACTCACTAGTTAACTTGCTATATCTTGTTTGTTTAACTCATAAAAAGGTGTAAAATTACATGTTGTGAAATGTGGGACTGTTTCTAGGCTGGAAGCATTTGTTAAGTCTGAGACTCCAAGATGAACATACACAGTACCTCCTATAAAATAGTAAATTGATACTTTTGTTCTTATGCCTTCTAAAGCAAAACTTAGCATGTTAATTAGTAAAGTTTAGCAGGGAAATGTTGTTGCCTCTGGACTGGTTTTCTGTTTCCCACTAAGCTAATGTAGCTGACTGAGCTACATGTCTGTGGAAGTTCTGAGTTGTGCAGGTTGTAGAAGCCTTAAGCACTCGAAATTCACTTCAGATCCCATTGCCTTGAATCAGAAGCACTCAAGACTAAGCTATGTATTTATTCTCTGAGCACTCATCTTATTTTTTTAAAGCTGGGGGTTGTCCCTGCACAGACTCCAATCCAGCCCACTGGACATCTATATATGTGAGTAACTAAGTAAAAAAAGAATGAATGTTTATGCCACAGCTGCCCTTAATAATAGTATTATTATTTATCCCCCCAAAATGTACACAGAAAATATCAAAATTATATTTTAATGTCTTGTCTGCTAGATCATTCAGGTAGGGAAATTCCAGAAAGCTGATTCTGTTTATCGAGAAAAAAATGCTATTTCAAAATAAAAGTATTCTTTGTATCCATGAATTTTTATGATTTTACTATTTGTCTTAAAAAAAAAAAAAAGCTGAAGAAAAATTGATGCACATTGCTATTTAAATAGTTGACTTAAATATGATTAAGATGCCAATTTACAATAATTTACATTTCTAAACAGGAAAATTATTTTAAAGGTTGACTGTTATATTTGATTGTGCATAAATACATTCATTCAGTTCGTTATTCACCAAATGAATAATAATAAGTTAAATAATAACTTTTTGACCCATTTCTAAAATGTTTAGTGTTTTCCTTTTTTATCATAGGTGGTCTAATACATTTGTTAAGCACTGCATGTCTAAATATATCACATGAGTTAGGAAGAAGCAGTGCAGCACTGATACGAGAGGATTAGAGATCAGAGATAAGGAACTCAAAACAATGTGTCTTGTACTTGGAGCAGCACAAGAATTTAGTGCTGTTTTTTGCATCAGTTCCTTGGCTGACAAATTTCACACTAACCCAAAACTCAGTGTCATTTTCAAATAATAAAACTCTTTGCAATAGTCCTTTTGGTGGTGTAACACTCTGACAAAGTATCGGGTAATGCAACGTCAGTCAAGAGGTAGCTGACAATCTGTGTGGCCTGTTCCCCTGTCTCTGTAGCTTTTATTGCTGCATTGTCTTGGGATAGTAGCAGGACCTCCCTAACTTTTGCAGATTCTGATATATATAATCGCTGTATGTGTGAAAATGATTGCTGTTTCACGCACATGTCAATACTTCAGTGGTTCAGTGAGTCAGTCCCGCTTTTACCTCTCCCACGGGTAGCAGCAACACAACATCAACTCTGTCCTCGTATGGTACCTCCCAGAAAGTTGGTGTGAAGGGGAAGTATGACACAGTATGAATCATGTTTGACCCACCTAGAGAACTCGCGTTTCTTTTTTCATAATCAAACCCAGCACTCCACCGAATGAAATCATCATTTAGACTTTAGTAGATGGATTATTTGTTCAAATTCTGACACTCAACTTTACAGAGGTCGCAAAAAAACAGGACTCCAGTCAGGCAGTCTTGGAGAACAACGCTGTATTGAGAATCTTAGACTGGGTTGGCCATTTCTCCTCGGGCCGATGTGCCGGTTTGTGATTTTATTCAATTACAGAATATTTACCTTTCACATTATGTCAACACTGATGTAGAGCAGTGTTGTGTAAAAATGAACTCACCTGTTCCTCAACGCACACATATATTATGCCCAACACACACACAATTCAGCTGACACAGTTATAAATGCGCACACGCACACATATACACACACACACACACACTGTGGCATACGTTTGTTTATCCAGCTAGGTCAAGCCCCGTGTATGGGTTTCTTTCCCTTGCCCATTTGATGTGTGAAAAGTGGAAGGAAATCAAAGTCATTTCCTTCGTTCTGGTCGCTGTGGGTTGTGGCTCCCCGGGGCAGGAGGGGCGACACTGGCAGTAAAGCATCGTTAGGGCCAAAGAGTCTGGGAAGTGGATGGAGTTCCACAGTTAGCCAAAAACAACAGAGGAAAGTGTTACTCAAAGCCACCAAACACAGGTAGGGGAAGAGAAAGGTGGGCCAAACTTAACTTTAATCATCACTCCAAGGAGTCAAATCCATGTATTCATTATGATTAGAAAGTTTGAAATCCCCTTCTTTCCATCCCAAAAGTACGCGTCGTACTAATTCACTCACACTCAGTCATTTAGCTCAGGAGATGAGAAAACTTTATTCTAAACACTTTTCCAGTTGTTGAACAAGTTTTATGCTGCTGAGAGTTCTTCTGTGATCTAGATATGATACTTTTCTTTTCTCATTTAAATGCTAATAACTTTGAGGACATCATCTAGAGAAAGTGCTGGGAGCAAAGCTTTTCTCCTATCTGGTTGCAACACAAGGTGAGCTCTTGTCTGCTGAATTTGAAATATTGCTAAGTCGTGTTGTTGGAGAAACAAGGCGCTTTAAGTTCGAAGGCTTTGTGCGTGTGTACGTGTACAAGTATGTGGGTGTGTTTGTAACACTGTGTGCTAGCTGCAGACCTAATACTTTTAAGGATCAGTATTATTCCGTTAAAATTAGGTAGCAGTAGCCAAAACAAAGAGCACTTTGTCATTTACAGTACCTTTTTGTTCTCAAGAGGAACAGCACTTCAGGTTTGCAGATAAACATGACTTAATAATGTGATAACGATGCACTTTCATCATTGTTTATGTTCCCAATAATTTGGTGGTCAGCGTGTTTGTTTTCCCCCCAGGGAAGGACTGATGTTGATACACTTTTCTCTGTATGTGATGCCTGCACAGATGAGTCAAAAAACACTAAAAATAAGCATCTCGGTGTGGAACCACAGTATTAAGAATAAGAAAACAACATGAGTATTGTCTGTGAAGGTTCTCAGTCATCCAGGTCATCGTAGTGGCGAGTCCCAGATTTAAGCTCTCCACCATTTGACCTTAGAACTGAAGAAGCCGCTTGGATGAGAGGTGAAACATCTTCAAGCAAACTTAAAGAAGTCCAGATGCTTTAAGCTCCTTAGACAACATGAGTATTGTTTATATGATATAAGTCAATAAAATACACAAACTCTACCAATACTTTATGAAATCATTTTAAAAAAAATGCACATAACACTGGTCAGCCAGTGCAGTGGTTAGCACTCGTGCTTCATAGCAAGAAAGTTCTGGGTTCAAATCCACTGTCAAATCCAGTTCACATCTGTGTGGTTTCTCCAGGTACACCAGCCCCCCCCCCCCCCCCAGCCAAAGATTAATCAATGTTGGACTGACTGGTGATTTGAAATTGTCTGTCTGTGTTAGCTCTGCTATGTGAAGTGTCCAGGGCGCACCCTGCTTCTCTCTCTCAGTGAGAGAGTCTCCCTGTGACACCAGGAACTGGGTAAGCAAAGGAAAATGGATGCATGGATGAAATAAAAGCAGCATTAGGAAATGTTATATTAAATACTAAAAAAATCACGATAAAATCCAAGCTGTATGTATGATAAATTACATCAAAAGATAAGTTCAAGTCTTTTTAAATCTATTTAAATTTGAGTATTGTTTCCACTCAGTTCTTTTAAAAAATAAACTGTATTATATTAGAAATATAACACTTTGTACTTGTTGCTTTTTGCTTTTAGCTTCAGCTACCTGTTTATACACTGTTCTTTTACATAAGTAGAATTTTTTATAGAATTATAATTGTAAATGTTTTACTTGTAATGGATTTGTTTGTATTTCTATGTTCACTGATTCTATCTGAGCACTTGTGAAAACTTTAGAAATGTTTTAAGTCACACTGTGTCTTACTTATAGGTTGAGTGACAAACGTAAAGTAAATCAACTCTATGTAGCAGGTTTTGATGTGTTTCAGTGCCGTGGTGTTATGTGATGAGTATTTAACCTTTCCAAACGTTGAGTTGATAAAAACACAGCAATAAAAATAAAAAGAATATTTATGGTCAAAGATGTACAAAACAGACAAAACAGTAAAAGCAACAGTCACTACATTATTTTAATCTCAGATTTAGAGCCTTAGATCTTTTACGGTTCAAATCGGGTAAAAAACACAAAGAAGTGTCTCTGGAGCATTCAGTGTGTCACATCTCTCCACACATGAACTTTAGATTGCATTACAGATGATCCCCTGAACAAATAGTGATCTAACACCTGGCATGTCTTCCTGCCCTGCAGGCAGAACCACCAAAAGCCCTGTTCACACCTCACCTGAAGTGCAGGGTCTTCTCCAGAACATTAAAACAACTTCATGCGTCTCTTAGATAGATGTCAACAGCAGCTTGGAATCAGGCACTGCCAAGATTTTTATCACAAATATTGCAGTTCAGGGCTCCCTTAGTAACAAGTGCCTGTGTCTGTAATGTATAAAACTCGATGGTATGCATGCATAAAATATATGCAATCAAGCTGACAGATGATTGTTTTTGCCTTTCAACAAATTGGATCGCTTGTGTAGGATGTCTTTGGAGAAGCATGAGGTCCTGCTTCGCAGAAAATCTGCCATGTCTTTCCTGAATACTGAAGTTGTTCTGAAGAGGAAGAAGTCCACTTGGACTCATCAGACTGATCCTTTTCTATTTGACCTCTGCCAAGTCACTTTAAAAAAGAACCTTTATGTCGAGTCAGGCTGCAAAATGAAGGCTGCAGAGCCAATGCCACGGCTTCATCTGCGAGAAAAGTCGAGCGGGACAGCTTCTTTTGACAGCATTGAGCCAACAGCTGAATTCTTTTGCAAACTTTCAAACTCCCCGACAGGCTTAATGGTGACTCGCCATTAAAGCTCCAGATTGAATGAAAGGCAGATAATGCAGGTGTGAAAGGACACTGAATGGAATATGATTAAAAACGGGAAAATGTTTCATTTTCTCAACGAGCTTTAGAATATCTTCACAGGCGGTAACTCTGTGTTTGAATAGAGGAGTAAATTAACCATTTTAATGTCATTTTCCATGTGCCATCAAAAAGAATTACATTTCTCACCCTTTTTCAAATCAATGGGTACATAACGAAGATAAGAGTTTTAATTTCTGATAAGTCAGACTCGACAATCATGACATTGTCTGTGCTCTAAGTCACACAAAAAAATGGACTTGACGGGTCAAATATTGAGTAGAAAGAAATCAGTGTAACCCTGTAATAAACTTGTATGCACAAAACTTTTAGCCCGTGAATGGAAGCTAATAGGAGTGATTTTTGTGCTGTTATGATAAACACTTTAAAAAGTATGAGCAATGTGGGCTAAGGTGAACTTGAAGGCATGAAGAAGGATTTACGTTAAAGCCGCTCACACGTCGAAAGAAAAAAGAAGACAAGAATTCCTCTTGAAAATTTTCCCTCCACACCTCATGTGTGGGTGGCAGATGGTGCCTCGTTGGTTGTCAGAGAGATAGAAGATGGAAATACAATCGACTGATTTAAAGGAAACTAACAGCTCCTCTTCGTAAGACTCTTTGCTGTACTATAGCAGTTGTTGAAGCGATAGGAAATTTGACTCAGAGCTGTTCACACAACAATATTTTTTCCGAGTCGTCATGTGCAGCTGACGAATGTGCATATTAATAAACACAGAAGTGGCATCAAAAGCTTTACATCATCATACTTGACAATTGCTTACCTCGGTTAGCATTTGGTCTTTTCTTGGCAAACTGTTGTTGCTTCTGCTGCCACTTTTAAAAACACGCCTGTCATCTTCTTCCCTGTACTATTTTCGGGCATTACAGTTGACATAATTTATAATTTTATATCACAGTTGACGAAATGACTTTGTGTGCTATGAAAGGTGTTGTTTGTAGTGACAAACCCACAGAGAATTCTCACTTTCTTTCATCTCATTGGTTTGTATTTACGGCCTGTGACAAGAGCGTTTTGCAGGCGCCGAGTAGCCCGGCAGAGTGCCTCAAACCCAGGCAGTCATTAAAAAAAGTCAAATCATTTTTCATTTACAAATAGAATTGCCTGCTTTGGAAGTTAAAATTAAGCATTCAGGGTGACCAATGGAATAATTAACTATATCGTCTGCCAGGTTTGAGCCCAAAATGATTTAATGTAGCTTTAGATTCCATGTAAAAAGCAGGAAAGCCCACATGCACCTGCATTTAATAACAAAGCTTTTCATTTTTAACCACTACTTTCTATTAATGATTATCAATTAACTTTCTACAGCCATTCCAAAAAAACAAACAAACAAACTGTGAGGCTCTGTAAAATATAAGTAAACATAGAATTCAATTTAGGCTATATTTTACCCACAGACAATTCACTAATGTAAAACCTATCTACCATCATCTAATGTTAATAAGAGATAAGATTATTTTCTTTTTATTAAAACCAAGTCAAAATGCTGGAAAGCCAAAAGTTTCTCTAGATTTTAGCTGGTCAGGCCTTCCTTTGTTACATTTTTAAAACTTTTGCCAACTCTGTTCACTGGGCGACCTTCAACTTCAAATCTATAATGTTGTAATATGTGTAGTAAGAGGTTTGGGATCATCTTTCCGACTAGCCAAGACGCTTCCTGACCAAAGCTGTTGTCCTGATGACCTCTGTGATGCTCCAAAAGCTGTGTAAATTCTTTAAATGTTACTGATGCCTCTCTGAACCTGCTAGGTACTCAGGACACACATGAATGAAGCCTCATACAATCATGGATGGTGGCTCTTCAACTGGTGATAGTAAATCAAATGTTCCCTCTCCTCGTCAACCTGGAAAAAGACAGATTTACAACAACAAAAAAACCCCAAAGAGAATTTCAGTTTTTGATTGGTCATCCCACAGGACTTTTCCCCCACTTTACCTCAGTGTTAGACATGTTTAGAGAAAGCAGCTCCATTTCTGGAGCTTAATTATTGGTATTTGTTCATTGACAATAGTTTTCATAAGTGATTCTGAGCCTCTTATGCAATTTCCACAACAGATTCCTAGCTGTCTGTTGGCCTGTTGGTTACGGACACAGTTTTGGTTTTTGGCCATGTCTCGAGCCTACAGAGATTGCTATTCACTCTTTGAATCCTTTAGTTTTGCTATGCATCATATATGATAAAAGCCCCAAATTCTTGGCAACTTTAGATGAACAAATCATAATTTTAAAGAGTTTGAATTTAAAAGCCCCTCTGGGATGTTCTTTTTATACCCAGTCTGTCACTTATTATCTTAATTACTGACCGATTCTGAAACAGGTGTTTCGTAGTTATTGATTTAGCACTGCACAACTTCTCCAGTCTTGTATTTCCCAGTCCTATGTTTTTTGTAGCATGAAACTGGCTCCAGCTTCGATGCATGTCTTTTTTTTTTAAAGGCTCATTTTCAACATTTGTCTTTTGAGTTAAATTTGAAATGATTTGCACATTATTGTTGTCTGATTTAGTTTTTTTATTTTACACATCTATTTCTGGTTGGTATACAGTCCTGTTAATACTTTAGGCTGTCTCATTGTATGACCGTATATCTGTCAAAGGGACCCTAATTGTTGTTTTCTACTTTATTTTACAACTGAAAGGATAATTATTAAAAAACGACTCGTGACTTATTAGACTGCCACAACACCACATAAAGCAA